>APFE030828975.1:117922-136126 GCA_000404065.3 Pinus taeda | reverse complement strand
CCTCATAGGAATAGAGACAATACCGAAAAATTCCTACCAACACCCCCACCACATCACAGAGTCACCCTTCTCTCTTCTTTGGTGGCCGTGATTCAGAAGAACCTATAAGTGAACCTCCTGAGATATACGAAGATCCTATAACAGAAGAAGAGAAAGAGAACATCCCTCTCGAGACCATGGCTGAACACAGAAACGGTATAAGAGATAACGAGAGAATAGAAGATGCCTTTTCCATCCGAGAGACCAATGGGGACATGAAAATGAAGAACATAAGTCCCTCAACCTTACCTCACTTCCATGGATTGACCGCTAAAGACTCGGATACCTTCCTGTTTGAGTTTGCTGTCCTTTGTCGAACTTATGACTATGCCGAAGACGAGCAAAAGTTGAAGCTCTTTCCTTCTACCCTGAAGGATGGAGCACTACACTGGTTCATGGGGCTACCTGGAAATAGTATCACTACTTGGGATCAGATGTAGCAAGCCTTTAACAACAAATACCGGGACTACTGTAGGTCAAAGGAAACAAAGGGAGAGATCTTTCGAATGACCATGGGAAGTGATGAATCTTTAGAAGACTACGAGGAAAGGTTCCAACTTAGTTATAAACAGGCTAGGTGTACACTTGACCCTGAATCTTTGAAGTTGGTTCTGTTCCGAGGAGTCCCCAAGACCTTCTAGATACCCTCATTTGCTAGCTGGAGGGGACATCTACCAACTACCTTATGAGGACATAAGGACTGCGTTTAGAAACCATTCTAGGGCAGCCCAAAAAAGAGATAGGGGGAATCCAATTTCAGCTAGTACCACCTTCTCCAAGCATGAGTTTGCTAATCAGATGGAAGACCTCAAAAGTGAGATGAGACAGACCATTTCCATGCAACTTGATACTTTCCAAATTCAACAAAAGAAAGAGGAAGCTGAAAGGGCTTTGGCCATCTTCTGTCCCAGATGTACAAGGAAGCACCCTAAGAACGAGTGTCCATTGCACTTAGTAGAGGTATGCTTCGTTTGTGAGGAAGACCACCCCACAAATCAATGCCCAACCTTACCCGGATTTAAAGCCATGTACCTAGGGATCGAGGCAACCACTGAACCTCTCTACTTCCTCAACCAAAGGAGGCCGCATGGGCCCAGATCTTACCAACAGGGGATGCAAGGGACATCCCAAGCTTATTATAGCCCCAATCAATCTGCTCACATACATTCTTGGGGTCCCCCTACCCATCCTTCATGGTCCACACCTCCTCCATGGTCTTATCCATCTCAATACCATACTCAACCTCCTGCTCATTCGTTTCCCTCTCATGTCGAGCCATAGCCTCAGTGGAATGCACCTCAGCAGGGGTGGAGGCCCCAATACAACTCTCTTCCCGCCATTTTGCCTCCACCACCTACTCAACCACAACCATTACCTCCTGCTCCTCCAAGACAACCCCAGATGCCTGCCCAACTGAACCCGAACGCCAACAACAGACATGCCAAACAGGTATACACTGGGGAGACAACATGTCCTACCTATGCTGTGGAGATCCAGGAGATCAACCTGTGATCTGGGAAGGTCCTTCTAGATCGCCAACTTCCTCCCCCAGAGGATGAGGAAGAAAAATAGGAAAGTGAACCCAAATCCATTCCACCCTTTCCTGAGCGACTAACAGCAAATATGAAACCAAACCCAGAGGAGATTGAACTTCTGGGAGAACTCAAGCAGTTGTGTGTGGAAATCCCACTTCTCCAGGCCATAAAAGATGTACCGATATACAACAAATTGATCAAGGAGAAGTGTTTCAGGCACCCAGGCAGGCGTAAGAGAGATGCCCAGACTATCAATGTCATAGGATAATTGTCCGATCTGATGTTGGGGCAAGTAATCTATCCAAAATATTTGGACCCTACGAGTCCTATAGTTGATGTCCACATCAATGGCACCATAATCCCCCACATCTTGATCGATCTGGGGGCTTCCATTAATGTGATGACCAGGGACACTCTGCTTAAACTCAACCTTCAGAGTTCCTTGAGGAAGACCTCGACAGTGCTACAGTTAACAGACCGCTCCACCGTGACTTCCGAAGGGATTGTGGAAGATGTCTTGGTCTCTGTTGACTCTTGGGAGTACCCTGCAGACTTCTTGGTCTTTCAGCCAAAGGCAAAACTCACTGGATTCCCCCTCATTTTGGGAAGGCTTTGGCTAGCTACTGTAGATGCTTACATCAGTTTTCGAGCTGGAAGCATGACCATCAAGAATGGGCCCATGTCCAAACAGCTAGTCCTTTATCCTCCTGCCCAACCTCTGCTAGAACATGACTTACCACTCTGGTTGGAAGAGGGAGATGAGGATGAGGTCTACTCTGCACCTTTGTGCACAATAGAAGCCACCAAGGGAGGCCCTCAAACTAAGGATGAATTGATTGAGAATTTGATTCAAAATCACCTCCCGGTGCACTATCATTAGAAGATTTGGTGGAAGATACCCAAGCCAGTGCTTTAGTGGACCTCTGTGTGACTGACCTGACCTCTCCCATATTTAAGAGTATGGAATTTGGCCCTGAAAGAACCTTAAAGATCAACTCTTCCCTATCTCCCTCCCAGGAGAAGGAGCTGTGTATTTTATTGAACAACCATTTGGATGCTTTCGCTTGGAGCTATAAGGAGATGAAAGGAGTCCACCCATCGATCTATACCCATCACATCTACATTAAAGAGGATTGTAAACCAGTCAGGAAGCCTCAGAGGAGAGTGAATCCAACCCTTAAAGACATCGTCAAAGAAGAATTGCAAAAATTGTTGGATGCAGGATTCATCTACCCCATCTCTGACAGTGAGTGGGTCTCACCTCTAGTGCTTGTGACCAAGAAAAATGGGAAGTGGAGAATCTGTGTAGACTACTGAGAACTTAACAAAGCCACCAATAAGGACCATTTCACTTTTCCTTTAATAGATCAAGTGTTGGATGGACTAGCAGGGAAGAAGTTCTTTTCTTTCCTAGATGGATTTAGTGGGTATAACCAGATCCAAATCAACCCAGAGGACCAAGATAAAACCACCTTCACTTGTCCATGGGGTACCTTTGCCTACCGGGTCCTTCCCTTTGGGTTTTGCAACGCTCCTGCCACTTTCCAGAGAGTAGTATTGAGCATATTTGCTGAAATGGTTCATGATTCGGTGGAAATCTATATGGATGATTTTACTCCCTATGGGTCCAACTTCTAGGAAGCATTGACTAACCTGGGAAAATTTTTAGCCAAGTGTGTCGAGATGAACCTATCCCTCAGCCTTGAAAAATGTGAAATCCTGATGACTGAAGGGACTGTGCTAGGTCATACCATTTCTCAGCAAGGATTACAGGTGGATCCTAACAAGATCGCTATCATCCAAAAGGTTCCACCTCCCCAAAAGGTCAGAGATGTTCGGAGTTTTCTAGGCTTGGCCAGATGTTATAGAAGATTCATTAAAGATTTCAGTAAGCTAGTCTTGCCACTGTTTAGCCTTTTAGGGAAAGATGTTGAGTTTAAATGGACTATTGACTGCCAAGGGGCTTTGGATGAATTGAAAGTTAAGCTGGTATACACCCCGATCTTGAGAGGTCCAAACTGGGCCCTACCTTTCCACATCCACACTGATGCCTCGAACAAAGCCATAGGGGCAGCCTTAGGACAAGTTGAGGAGAAACTTCCATATGCCATATACTTTGTTAGCAAAAACCTGTCCAAGGCATAAATGAACTATACTGTAACCAAGAAGGAGTTCTTGGCCATAGTCCATTCCCTAAACAAGTTTAGACACTACATCATTGGTTATCAAACATTCGTAGACACAGATCATGCTGCAATTAGATATTTAATGAATAAGCCTGATGTGAATGCTCGTATCATTAGATGGTTACTTGTGTTGCAGCAATTTGATTTGACTATTGTTGAAAAGTCAGGTAAGAAAAATGTTGTTGCTGACTTCCTATCTAGATTGGTTTTTCCTGCAGGTGAAGAAGGGACAGTGGATGACTAGATGCCGGATGAACACTTGTTTGCTATCTCAGTACTCTCTCCATGGTTTGCTGATATAGCAAATTACTTGGTCTCAGCACAGTTCCCTCCGCATCTATCCTCAAAGGAGAAGAGCAGAATTGTGAGGAGGAGTGCCCCATTCACTTGGATCGGGGGCAACCTGTTCAAACTTGGCCCAGACCAGATCTTGAGGCATTGTGTTCGGGAGGAGGAAGTCTTTGACATCCTCCTAACTTGTCACAATGGGCCCTGTGGAGGTCATTTTGCAGCAAAAAGGACTGCCTTCAAAATTCTACAGACAGGCTACTATTGGCCTACTCTTCATCAAGATGTCAGAAGATACATCCGCCAGTGTGACCAATGTCATAGGATGGGTAAACCGACTCCAAGGGATGAAATGCCCCTCCAACCTCAAGTGACCTTCGAGCCATTTGAGAAGTGGGGCATGGATTTTGTGGGTCCTATCAACCCTCCTTCAAAGCAAAGGTCTTACATCATTGTGTGCACCGACTACCTGACAAAGTGGGCAGAAACAAAGGCAATCAAGGCGGCGACAGAAAAGAAAGTAGCTGAGTTTTTAAGGGAAAATATCTTCTACAAGTTTGGCTACCCAAGAGAGTTAGTCACCGATCAAGGAAGCCAATTCACCTCTAACTTGATTGAAGATCTGCTTGCTCATCACAAGATCAAGCACAGAACTTCCACCCCGTATCATCCACAAGCGAATGGGCAGGTGGAAGTCACTAATAGAGCATTAGAATAGATTTTGACTAAGGTGGTGAGCAGTAGCAGAAAGGATTGTGTAGATCGCCTAGTTGAGGCCACTTGGGCCTACAACACCACTTGGAAAACTACAACAGGTTTCACCCCTTATGAGCTGGTCTACGGGAAGAAAGCTTTGTTGTCCATAGAGTTCGAGTACAACACATTGAGGGTGGCAGCTCAGCTGGACTTAGATCTCAGCCATGTTCAACGTGAAATTTTACTGCAGCTGAATGGATTAGATGAACAGAGAATGCAGGCCCTCCTCCACTCAGAAGTATTTCAACTCTAGAGGAATATATGGCATGACCGAAACCTTAATGAAAAGCAATTCCAGCCAGGAGATTGGGCACTGCTGTATGACTCAAGATACAAGGATTTCAAAGGAAAGTTGAGGACAAGATGGTTAGGACCATATGCAGTGGAGAATCATAATAACAATGGTTCAGTCCTTATCAAGACCATTGATGAAGAAGCCATCCCCATGCTCGTCAATGGGCACCGATTGAAAATCTACAGGAAACCTCTTTCGAGGCAGGAGTTCATTAAAATTTTGGAAAAATCAGTGCTGGTAATGGAGCAAGACTCTGCCTCTACTCCACCCACACCTTGATCATCAAAAAAAAAAAACACTGAGATAAAAAATGTCCTTGGGTGAAAACCTTTCTGAGGCGCCCAGGGTAGACAGTGAGGGTGAAAACCTCATGGAGGCGCTCCAACTGTCTCTAGAGAAATAAAAAAAATGTGGAATAGAAAAGATCCTTGGGTGAAAACCTCTTTGAGGCGCCCGGGGCAGATAGCAAGGGTGAAAACCTCATTGAAGCACTGTAGCTGTCTCATCCAAAAAAATAAAGAGGGAAACAAGAAAAAAAAGAAAAAAGAAAAAGAGAAAGAAAAAAAGAGAAAAAAAACTGGACTAATCTCTGTGAAGTAATTGTAGGTTGCAGGGAATACATTGCAAGAAAAGAGGGGCACGCAAAACGAGGATAGGGGTCTGTACCAGGCTCGAGGACATCCCTTCAGACACCCCCTCCATGTCCACTCACCTCTCCTAGGATTTGGTCACATTTGGGTCAAGATTGGGCTTTCTACAGGAAGTTCCAGGCTTTTCTACAGGATGTTCCAGGCTTTTCTACAGGAAGCCCTGAATTTCTACAGGAAACATCTTGTAGAACCTTCGGACGAGCCAAATTCAATTTTGAAAGGGAATTTGATGGTTGGGATCAGTTTGTTAGGCCTGCGACCACACTTCTATTCAATCCAACACCGTGTGGCGCCCTGTTCCATCTCTTCACACCTTTGCCACTCACCTGGTTATGTGTTCCTACACAGTCATACAAAGAGCCCTGTTTTCCTCAGATTGAATTTTTTTTTCCAAGTGACAAATCAAGTAGCAAAGGCTCGCACACTCTACTTGTTCAAGCTCCATCTAAGCTCTTCAACGCAACCAGTCCTTGTCCGCAATATGGCCCTGCTCGTTTAGCCTGCATCCCAAGAGGAGAAGCAGCTACAGGACATCCTACAGGAATCCTGTAGCAGCTGATCCCTCTGGGGCACATACTCTGGAAGAAGGGGCAGCTGAAATCCATACAGGGAACATGAAAAAGGATCCTTTTGGATGTGAATACCTCCTCGACAGCTAAGATTAGATAGAACCTGTGCATGCAGCATTTGTCATTGAAAGATCGGGTTCCAAAGCCATGCATGCAGCTTCAACAAATAAAAGAATGGGCTAGCACCTATGCATGAGGCAACAACAAGTGAGGAAGTGGTTCTGAGACCAAAGTCTGCATAACGCGTCCACAGCCACGCAGGTAAGTGTCTAACCTTATTCGTCAATTACATAAATCATATTTCAAAACAACTGCATGTCTATGAAAATGGTTGGATTGAATGACTTCGGTGGCCAGTCAACTGGCCACCCTCAACCAGTTACACCGCTTCATGGGATCAATCCGAACAAGCTCAGTTACATTCAGACTCGCCAACAAGCCGTGTAGCCGACACCTGCGGAGTGTCCAGTCGGGGTAAATTGGAGGACTGACAGTGGTGGCGGCGGTTAATGGCAGAGGGGAGGTACTGGCAGCCAGGGACACACAGAAAAATGATGGCCATGACGTTCGTTAACGGTTCGGTCCGGCCACCTCACCTCCTCACCACGAATTGTGCTGCATTTCAGAATTTTTGGCTGAAGATTCACACACCCGTTGATCATTTGCATTTGGAACGTCCTAGCCGAAGTACTCGTCCTCTGCTTCCACACTCTGTTAACCGTCATCCTCCACCGAGATTTTCGGCCTCCTTCGAAGTTCTCCAGCGTCCCGAGTTCGTTCAGAAGCGCAGTAACATCCTACAGAAGTCGACAGGCATTCTATAGGAAGAAGTTCTATAGGAAGTATGGCATAGCCTTCTAGAATGGAGAAGCCTGGTTTTCCTTCGACAAATTTGGAGTTTCGAGAGAGGTAGGCTCGAAAAACACTCTGCCTGCATGGTATATTTCGAAAGGTGGTGAATTGAACTGTCTGGAGTAGGAATATTAGAGACAAGTATGCCTATAAGTCAAGAATAGTAGTTTTCCTGTGTAATTACACGAAATTTCTCAGTTGGTCCTATGTCAACATTCTCCTCCAAGGTTCCTGTGAAAAATTTCTCCTGTAGAAAAGATAAAGCACTGAGAGGGCTAGACTGTATATAAAAATTTGAAGTTGCACGTATGCTGGAAGTAAAAAATTGAAGTGTTGTACCCTATCTGTGGAATTTCAAAGGGTTGACCCTGCAGCTTACCCCTGAACTCATTAGTCAGGTCATTGGTCTGCCATTAGGGATACCCTGGAGTAAAGAGGAGAGAGCATGAGGCCAAAAAGCCAAGAAAGAATTCTTCCTACTTGAGGAGCAATTTGCAGAAGATAAGAATGGGGTAAGGAGGGCTAGTTTACATCCTATGTGGAGTGAAGCCAGTCTCCAAATTATGAAATACATTACCTGTGAGGGGCGGTTTAGTATTATTTACGGCTATCATTTTTTACTGCTGAAAGAACTAAGACATGGGTTGAATTTACCCCCAGAGCAGGAGTTAAGCATCCCCTATTTTCTCTTGCAATCATTGATTGAATTCGGCACAAAATTGAAGGAAGGGAGACCGGATTAGGTAGCCCATCATGGGCTCATCAAGCTCCTAGTGGAAGATGCCCTTCATACCTACACTATCCCCCTATCCTGGGAGATTTTCCGCAACATGTCCAAAGATGACGATGTAAGAATTCTGGCCGAGGAACTTACCTCATCCAACAATGAAGAAAGGGAACACACTGAGGCAAGAGAGAAATCCAGTGGCAGGGGAACACAGTACAGACCACCACAAAAAGAATAGGAAGAGAAATAAGAAAAAGGCCAAGATGCTGAGCCTAAAACTATGGAAGGACCAATGGCACAAACACCTAGGGAGAAACGACTGCAGAGTAGAGCGGAAAGTACTGAAAAAGTCCAAACAAAGAAAGGCACAACCAAGGAAACCAAACAAGAATTAAAAGGAAAGACACACTCAAGTAAACAGGCCGAAACAATTTCTACAAGAAGTCTGGAAACAACTTCTACAGGAAGTTTGGGAACAACTTCTACAGGAAGTCTGGAAACAACTTCTACAGGAAGCCCAAAAACAGAGCAGAAGAAGGAGAAGTCTCTTGAGATTCTGGCCAGGGAGGCAGCAGTGGTGCTGGCTGCCTTAAGTACAACCTTGGAGCAAAAAGGGAAGAGGAAAAAGGAGCCTTCTATGTATTTTAAGGCAAGAAGAAGCATGCGCATAAAAACTGGCAGATCCTAGACACAGTCGAAAGAACCAATTACAATTGTGGACACTCCAATTAAACAACAGGAAAGGTCTCCTCCAAAGGCATCCATCATCTATGAACGGGGAAGCGTGAAGACATCCACCTGGAAGGAAAAGGTTAAAATGTTGGACACAAAACCCTCTCTACAGGATGCTGAAACAATTCTACAGGAAACGCTGGCTAGGCTCAAGGAGACCGAAGAGTTGGAAGAAAAGGCAGCTAAATCATCCTAGGAGGAAGAAAAGACTGAGAAAATTGAGGAACCAAGCCCCCAGCCCAACCTGGGCTCCTACTATAACCTGCTAGAGGCAGGAAGGATAATCCCCCAAAAATTTGCAGTGCCGCTCTTCTTTGAATTGGAGGAAGAGAGAGTGAGGACCCACACTTGGATGAAAACTGCCAAGTCCAAGGGTGTGGCAGATATAGGTCCCTTGGAGGAACAACTCAAAGAGGCAAGGAAAGAACTGGATTTGGTACGGCATGTGGAAAGCAGCTAGCGGGCCAAGCTACAGGAAGAAAATGAGCTGCTCAAACAACAGCTACAGTTACAGGGACACTTTAAGGAAGACAGACCCCACACCTTGGGAGAACAATAGCAATAGGAGGAGCCCACAATAGATAGAGAAACCACTGATGAACAACAGAAGAGAGATGCGTTGCATCCTGAGATTGAGGCACTGACTAGACAGCTACAGGAAAAGGAATTGCAAGCAGCACAACAGATACAGTCTCTGAAACAGCAGGTGCAAGAAAAGAAGGCCCAACTGGCCTGCATGTCCAGCTGGGCGATGGAAGCTCTGCAGTGTAGGCAGCCTGCCAAATCATATGCCCTATACCTTAAGGATCAGTGGTTGCAGTTTCAGATCAACACCTTGGCCCAAAGGGGCATTACTCCATTTCAAAACTACTATCAATTCATGGCTCTATGTGACATCAGCTCATCAGAAAACAAGGCCGAACTATCAGAGTTTTACCTACACAACTTGGCCCTTCCCAACATGAACTTATGGGACCCCAACACTGTGGTAGGAGACGTGCAACTTATGGCCATGGCCTCTTGGCTAAATCATGAAGAAAAGAGAGCAGTAGAGGCCCGAAATGTTATGGACAGGGAATTAAATGAACCACTAATGATTAGAGCAGAGCCGGAGGACCCCTCAACATTGATATATGCCCACCAGCACTTGGCAAATAACTCTCAGGCCCTACCAGATTACATTGACCGACAAGCTCAAGCCATAGCCCATTTTGAGGACATGGAGAGGCTGTTGGGGGATAACTATGTCCATGCTTGCACCTGGAGGTGGAACATACTGCCCCACAGCCTAAAAATTAGAGAATATCACTCCCCAACAAGGATGAGGGAGGCCTTGGCAAGAGTACCCCTCTACAAACAATCTATGTAGAATCTTCGGGCCAACTGGATAGGCCTAAAATTCAGTCCTCCCTTGCTTTTGGGGTTGTTAGAAGGAGTCAAAGAAGAGGAGGAACACAGGCAGTGGGAAGAAGTGGAAAGAAAAGCAGGATTTCATGACCGTGAAGAAGATATCACTTCAGAAGCCTGGGATGTGAGGGAGGCGATCAAGGCTATAAAGGAGGATGATGAGCTGGATTAGTTGCTCGAGGACGAACAACCCATTTAGCAGGGGGGTGATGATGAGCCCCAGAATTGGGTACCTTATTGGGCTCATTTCGCCTAATTATTCTTGAACAATCCACCATTTTTCATAGTTTATGCATGTTTTTTGAGTATGTTTATGTTAGTTGAACGAATGAGGGTGGTCACGTTACCAAGAAGGCTAATACATGGTTATTTCAAGTTTTTGGACAAATTTTGGAACAAAGCCCAACAATTATGAGCCAGATGACAGCCAAGAATGAAGGAACAAGGGTGAGGATTCATAGGAAGGATGTCTCTTGCATTAAATGTCCCTTCCTCGAAATCTCCACCCTCAACTCGGAGCTCAGCAGGCCACCAAAACGAATCCTAAAGGCAGCCAAGCAGCTTGGTGAAAAGTGACTGTTTACTGGTAGTTGGAGCAGCCGAGACCCTTGAGTTAAGGAGGGCTACTGAGGCCCCTCGTATGCATAAATAGGAAGGCTTTCAGCCTTCATAGTTTACTTTTTGGACTGTTGTTATTTTGCACTACAGTGCTGCTATTTTCTTAGCTCATTTTCGTAGCTGCTATTCTATAACTTCCTTAAGAACATGGCTATTTTTGAGTAATGGAAAGAAACTTTATTTGGCATTAGTTCTGAGTTTCTTTAGGAGCCTACAACTCTTGGGTTTTGGCCCAACACAAGTGCCAAGGCTTCCTTCATGTACTTTTATTTGTTTTTATGTTAATTAGACTAACATTTTGCTGGTTACATAGGTCATGGTTGATGATTAGATAGACTTTTCATGTTCAGATTTACTTGATAGGTTAATCATAGGGAAGATCTTCAAAAAAAGGCTACCGAGCACCTTGGATCTCATCTCCCCCTCAGAGGAATCATGAGTTGGGACCATTGTGACTTTGCTGCCACCAAAAACACTATCTTTGCTTCACCATGCAATTATTAGTGTTAGAATCTCATTTGCAGAACTTGATATCAGTTTTGGTTGCATGCTTAGGTTTACGATTGCTTAGTTGCATAGTTATTTCACCTAATTTTGTTGCAATAAACTTCTGTTCCATTTCTTTGCTGTTATCTAGGTCAGAATAGGCTAACGTAACTAGGTCTTTGATTTTACAAGTCTTTATTTGGTCAGATGAAAAATTAACTTGCAGAGCTCCTGTACCACTTCTCTATCTGCCCATACTGCATCAACTCCACCTACTCCATCCTCCACTTAGAACCCTTACCTCACATTTGCCTCATTCGCTTACTTTGCCCTGATTCTCATCTTTTTGTGCAACATCGTTTCATCCCTCCTTGAACAAATCTAACCATCCGTACCACTCCTCAACTCCATCCACAAAGTCATGAACCTCATCACACCCCTATCTCACCTCCATAATCATTCCTCCACCTTCTTCCCTCCATCAGTTCTCTAAAATCCCATTTCTGAACATCCTGTAGAAAATTACAGACATCCTGTAGAAATTCCAGAACATCCTGTAGAACCCCCGCAGACTTCCTGTAGAAGCTCATGAAAGCAGTTTCTTGAAAGCCAAACTCTGTGAAACTCTCGAGAAGGGTGATAGGGACCCCTTAGGCTCTCGCTAAACCTTCCCAACCTCCTACAAGCATTTCCTCTCATCGATCCACCTCTGCACAGTCAAAAACAGTGAAAGGACATGCATGATAAATCTGACAGCTTAACCAAAAATACAAAAAGATGTTTTCTTCAGATAAAAGTAGCTTAGACACATGTATTTTACCTTCCTAGAAGTAATGGCATCTCTTTCAGTAGCTTTCATCCTCTTTTTCGCATCAGTAGGGATAGCTGGTAAAATTAGGGTTTGCTAGGGTTTGCATTTCCTTTCGGCATTTCAATTTCTTTCTACAAGTAGATTAGCTTCCTTTGAGTTAGGTTTCGTCCATCAGTTAAAAATATTCTTCTCAGGGCTGATAGAAGTTGGCTTAAGCCCCTAGCGGACTTGTGCTAGCTGACCAAGTGACAACTGCGGCAAGAACTAGTACTTGTACATACAACACCGTCGCTTCCAAGTTTGTTATGAACTACCAGGTTGATAAAGAGTAAAGAAGGGAGTCCCAGGAGTTGCAACATTATTGCTGCAATACTGGAGCCCACCACATATCGACCACTTTGTTGCTAGTTCCCTTCTTATACTTTATTACTAGATGAAACTATTGAAGAAAAACCATCCACTTGAAATGATGAGATTGCTGCAACTTGGTTTGTGACTGAAGATATTGCAAGGGTTGATGATCCATATGGATGATGGTCTCCTTATCGATCAGGTAGTGTTTCCACTTCTTCACACTCTGGACCAAGGCATATAACTCCTTGTCATAAGTGGGATATTTTATCACAGTCTGAGAGAACTTCTCTGAATGGTAACCTATAGATTTCTTTTGCTGCATCAATACAACTCCCACGGCATATCCGTTGGCGCCTGTCTCAATCTTGAATGGTTTTTGGAGATCTGGTAAGGCTAAGACCAGTGCAGTGTTGATCTTTTCTTTTAATGTTTCAAAGGACTTCTGTTGCTTTCCTCCCCATTGAAAGACTTGCTTTACACTTGTCAATGTGTGTAAAGGTGCTGCAATAATAGAGAAATTGGCAATAAATCTCTTCCAATACCTTAATGCACCCAAAAAGCTGCGAACCTCGATTACACTAGTAGGCTTAGGCCAATTTACAATTGCTTCAAATTTAGAAGGATCAATTATTAGTTGACCATGACCAACAATATGACCTAGGTAAACCAAATAGGTTTTCCCAAACTCATACTTTAACAATTTTACATAGAGTTTTTCGTTTTTCAATACATCAAGCACTTTCCTCACATGGCATACATGTTCATTCCAACTTTTACTAAATATAAGAATATCATCTAGATATACAATAACAAATTCATCAATGAAATTCCTAAAGAGATCATTCATGACCCTCATGAAAGTGGCTGGAGTGTTGGAAAGTCTGAATGGCATCACCATCCATTCAAGCAACCCCTGTTTGGTCTTGAAGGTGGTTTTTCACACATCGTGATATGCAATTCGGACCTAGTGATAACCACTACGCAAATCCAATTGGGTGAAATAGATAGAATTATTTAACTGACCTAATAAGTCATCAATGCGGGGAAGAGGGTAATGGTTTTCACTGTGATTTTGTTTAGTGCTCGATAATCCAGGTACATTCTCCATGTGCCATCTTTCTTTGGCACTAAGACAACCGGTGAGCTGCATGGAGAAGTGGTCGGTCTGATGACCCCTTGGTTCAATAGTTCCTGCAGTTGATTTTTGATCTCCTCCATCTCAATGGTCGACATCATGTACATGCCAATATTTGTTAAAGGAGCATCATGCTGCAAATGGATCTCATGTTGGATTTCCTTCTTTTGAGGTAGCCCCCTTGATTCCTGAAACATCTCATCATAGTTAGAAATTAATTCACATAATTCCTTTTTATGCACATGCTCACAACCCTAGAAAGCATCGAATAATTCTACATCTTTCCCCCTTACAACCATAAGCATGCAACCCTTAATGGAATTCACCAACCTCTTCATTTGTCCTGCAATTACAAGGCTGGCATTGATTTTAGTTTGATGAGCCCTTACAGTATATTCTACCCCATCTTTTGTGATTTGGTATTTATTTTCATGACGAAAGAAGATTGCCTGTCTATCATATAGATATGGACTCCCTAACACCATGCCATAGATATCCAATGGTATCACATCAAGTTTTACCTCATCCACTAACATAGAAGCGATCACAAGTTTAACCTTGCACTGCTTAGTTACATTCAATTTTTCTTTATCATGTATCCGTCCAAGTGGGTAAGGTTTTGATGTGGTTTGGTTTCCAAGCCTAGCTTCTTTACCAAGGACTCTGAAATTAAGTTTTCTTGGGATCTAGTATCAAATATAGTTTCTACTTTTGTATGATTTATGATAAATCTAATATGAAATAACTCAATTCTCTTTCATTCATTAGGAAGAGACTCATCTATTGAACTAGTGCCTTCATGTGATTCGGAATTAACATGAGGTGTAAGAGTACCTTTTGTTCCTACTATTGTGATCAATGCTTCATCTCCAGAATCGGATCCAAGGTCTTGCCGCACAGTTGCCATTGTCTTCTGCTTGCCTTTTCCTCCATACTTCTTTGGTCACTTTTTCGGGTACATTTTCCAACAATGATCATCGTTATAACCTTCCTTTTTGCAGCGAGTGCAATAAGGTCTTTCTCCTTCATCTTTCTTGGTTGATGCCGTCCTCTTCTCCTTTCCTTTTCCTTTCACTTTGGGTTTGGCATTTGGAGGTTTGAAAGGTGGTTTCTTGAAATGATCATCTCTTTCATTTTTGCCCCTATTCTGATGGATGGCCTTTACACTGGCCGAGTCAATAGTAGTTGGTTCAAACAATAATAATGAATGTCTAAGGTAAATATGTAATGATCCAATATACTTAGTTACTACTTCAGGTGAGTCAAGTGCAATGCCCAAATTAAGTGCATGTTTTCTAAATTCCTCTGTAAAGCTTTGAACATCCTGGCCTTTGCCTTGCCTTAAGTATTTTCAATCCATTAAGGTTTTCCTTTTTGTAACCCAAGGGATAAAATTGTTCCTTTAATGCAGAAATGAAACAAGGCCATGAGGAAAGAAGATTACCCACACTCTTACTGCTTTTGAAATTTTCTCTCCCACCAAACGAGAGCGATGCTACTTAGCCGAAGAGAGGTCAGCTGAATCTTTGCCTTGTCCTCTTCGATCTGTTGAATCTTGCAGTAGATTTCAATCTGCCTAATCCAATGATTAAGATTTTCTGCACTACTTTCACCATTAAACATGGGAAGATCAAATTTGACATCTAATTTAAAGAAAGGTTTCTTAGATGCATCCCTTGAATTTCTGTGATGATGGTGATGAGAGGAAGAAGAAATTTCACTCGTGGAAGGTGTTGGGGCGTGAATATGACCACTTTTTAACACTTATTTCATCCATTTTTACTCTTCTTTATAATGTCATTTATTATAATTTATTATATAAATCCATTTGATAATGATTATGCTCTTATGGATGAATATTATTTATTCTCCTTTATTTCTAATAAATTGATGATTATGCATGACTTTATCAATGATAGTTTTAATAAATTGGTTGTAACATTATTCACCATTTTTAGCCTCCAATACAATTTCCAAATTGAAGATTTGATCATTAAATATTCCAACTCAGAAATTCGCTGGAATAAGAAGTGACAGTTTTGCAGTTGAGATTATGGGCAAATGAAGAAGAATCTGGAAAATACAGAACATGGGTTTTGTCCAGAACGGACCAAATTAACTTTACTGAAGAATGGTTTGCCCAAATTTGGCGTGTATTGAGAGAAACGTAGGGTTCTTTGAGCACAATTTTCTCAGATTTGCTGTGTGGCTGTTTTCCAAATCTCAGCTGCAAAACCAAATTCTCCTTGCTCTTGTTGAAAGATGGATGGAAATATATTTTCTTGTTGATCAATTGGTTAGAAACAATCCAATTTTGTAATAATGATCATATTGTAATCATCACCGTTGTAATTTCTCTCTGCTCTCTGTGTATTTAAATCAGAACAAAGATCAAAGAATGGGAATGATGGATTCAGAATTATGATTTGAGAATTAGAGATTCAGAATTACGGATTCATGATTCATGATAGGATAGGAGGAAAAATGGATTGTTGAATTACCATTGTAATTCTCTAGGCTTTTGCTGTTGTAATGATTTCACAATTTGATGATTAATATATAACTTGGAGGTTGTTGTTCATTTGTCTCATCTGAAGTAGCCCAACAGCATCCGCTGGTGGCTAAGGGCCCAACCTCTGGTGGATTATGCTACTGCTGTATATTATATCTTTACGATTTTTTCCGTATGATGGTTTGATTTAATTCTTATTTCTTCGAATCACATTGCTTTACAATTTCATGTTTTTACAGCGTGCTATTATAGTATTTTATGAAATTGTTTTATTGCACAAGTTGTGATTGAATCGCGTGGCTGTTCTTTTCCATCATAATAGAGATTATTATCCTTTTAAAATTATATTGTTATGTTGTTCATGTCAAATATAAAGCTTCGCTGTTCATTTCAGACTTTGATGTTCGCTACAGATTGTTGTTCATTTCTATTGAGATAGCTTTGCTGATCACACCAGTAATTTAACCATTTTCTATTCATTATAGCTGTTACACAGTATTTTGTCACCGTCCCTGTTACCCCTTCTCCCATACATTGGAGGACCTATTCCGGGACCTGTGAGAAGTGACATGACTTGAAAACACCTGCTTTATATCCCTTAAAGTGTGTACTCTATATGCCCTGAAGACACCTTCTGCAAAATACCCAAAAATATATCCCTTTCTCCATTGGCGTTGTTCCACAGTGTATTACTCGCGCCAATGGGGTAAATCCTCCAAAGAGGGCGTGCCAACTGGCGCTCTGTATCAGAGTTGCACTAGCGCCAACCCAGTTGGGTAAAGTTTTTAACAATAAAACTTTCGAAGGTTCCTTCCACCTTATCCATAAACTAATTCTAGTTTGAATTGGTTCAGTTGGGCTTCGTGTCTCCCAAGGAAGGAAGTAGTTCTCCATTTCTCATGGAAACTTCCTAATGATAAGGACAATCCTGTGCCCGAAACCCGCGCCAATGGGCGAAACCCCTAAATTTGAAATTCCCCCCATAGGAAATCAAAATGCAATCAAAAACAAATTTCAAACTGATGAAAATGAAGCTAAGGACAAGACCGCTTACCTGGCACTGATGGCGCTCGAAATGGCCACTGGATTGGCCGCAATCGTCAACTGAAGGTCGCACTCCAAAAGCCCTAATGTCGCTCTCAAAAGGTAAAAAGTGAAAAGTAATTTTTATTTTACTATTTTCACCTTTTTATAGCTTTTTGACCCTGATTAAACTTTAAAAAGTCATCTTTTGAATATTTTCATGGATATTTGTGTCAAAAATGGGTTTTACGCTGATTTTTGTGCAGCGACAGGTGTTCGTGCAGCTTTCATGGTGAAACGAGTTGTATTTTATACTTTTTCGGACTCGATAAATACACGAAAAAATCACTTTGGAGTCACCTTTTGCTCTTTTCTGACTCTCTAAACGTGAAAAGAATGTCGAGTTGGTCCTCTCGACTCGTTAAATGGATATGAGAGGTGGTCGTCTTTAAACCCTTTTCCGACCGTTTAAAAATGAAAAGATCGTCAGACCCTTGTCGTTTACGGTTCGTTAATGGTCACGGAGCGACGTGGTTTTGATCGCTTTTTTACTTTTTCAGATCAGAGTCACTACTTATGAAAAGTACTCCTCGGTCGTAATGATCGGGAGGTTCTTTCGAGCATGGTTTTATACTTTTTCGGGCTCGAGAGACACAACTTTACGAAAAAGGACACCCCTGGAGTTTCCTTTTTGATGTCTTTTCAAACTCTCTAAATATGAAAAGACGCCAAGTTCTTCCTTTGTCAGACTCGTTAAAACTTAATGACATCGGATTCCATCGTAATGACGCCTCTCAAGCATATGCTATCCCTGTCAAGCTTGCCATCCAAAAATAACCGAGGTACTCACCAGAAATGGTGGGGGAATAAAGGAATCGTAATCATGATCGTGTCGGCAGTATGTCGATCTTGAACATGGCACTTGTCTGCATTCGTGTCTCGGTGGGGACATCTCATCTTGTTTCACACTTGCCTCCGTGGGTTTGGGTTATCCTGTTTGACCATTCATCTGCTCATCGCCTTGTCACCATGACCCCTGATCATTTAATGTCAAATACTGCCAAGTCCGTTGTCGTGCCGTCGATATGTTCAAGAGAAGTTGACCTCTGCAGAATACTCAACCTCCCTCTGATACCTCACACAAAACATTTTATCCTTCTCTGTCTCGTGTCGATGATGTGGGAAACATCATGGCCCACCTTTGATCAAGGTCACTTCCTGTCGACTTC
>APFE030828975.1:95629-117879 GCA_000404065.3 Pinus taeda | reverse complement strand
ATGGCAGGTTCTTCGTATTCGACGCGAGGTTTTCATCATTGGCCTCCGATCAGATGATTCTACGGGTGTTCGACACCGGCTCACTGATTCG
Organism: Pinus taeda; assembly: GCA_000404065.3. NCBI lineage: Eukaryota > Viridiplantae > Streptophyta > Pinopsida > Pinales > Pinaceae > Pinus > Pinus taeda. The sequence goes on along the minus strand of APFE030828975.1, from coordinate 117,788 downwards.
CACACCATGGATTGTACCTATAGTACCTTGAGGACCATTGTCATTATTGGTGGTACCTCTCACGTCTGTTAACAGTTTTCATCATTGACTGGTAATCAGGCGATGTTCTCGCATGTTTGACTTCGACTCCTATATTCGCATGCTTGAACTTGTACTTTGTTCGGGTCGAGTTGGAGCGCAAGACCCTGGATTTTGTATATTGGGATCCAGGCTGCATTTTGTGGATTATTATAATCACTACATGACTCATTCACTAGATGGATGCGACCATGCCTGAGTCCATTCATTGATCCTCATCGAATGGCTGCGTCCATAACTAGGATCCAGATTTTTATGTACTCTGTTATGGATGGCTGCGCCCATACCATGCACATCATGTATTTGAGATATCAATTGTACTTCGTGCAGGTTCTCCGACGACCTTGTTTTCAGTCGACCATGTTCTTGTAAAGCACTTCACCCCTCTCTCTCTCGGGCTTCATGCTTTAGGGGGCATCTGTTACACAGTATTTTGTCACCGTCCCTGTTACCCCTTCTCCCATACATTGGAGGACCTATTCCGGGACCTGTGAGAAGTGACATGACTTCAAAACACCTAATTTGTATCCCTTAAAGTGTGTACTCTATATGCCCTGAAGACACCTTCTGCAAAATACCCAAAAATATAGCCCTTTCTCCATTGGTGCTGTTCCACAGTGTATTGCTCGCGCCAATGGGGTAAATCCTCCAAAGAGGGCGCACTAGCTAGTGCTCTATCTCAGAGTCGCACTAGCGCCAACCCAGTTGGGTAAATTTTTTAACCATCAAACGTTCGAAGGTTCCTTCCACCTTATCCATAAACTAATTCTAGTTTGAATTGGTTCAGTTGGGCTTCGTATCTCCAAAGGAAGGAAGTAGTTCTCCACCTCTCATGGAAGCTTCCTAATGATAAGGACAATCCCATGAATCAAGTGGATGGTCTTATCTACTTCTCCTATCCCTATATAAGCTTGTTCCTTCCCTTTTGACAAGCTAGTTGGTAATTCTTAGCTAATAATTCTACTTTTCAAGTTCCCAAAGTCTGAGGATTGCTAAGCTCATCTTGCAAGAGGTCTTGTGTATACCTATGAGGCTAAATCTTTAAGGAGGAGATCCATGTCCAAGTGATCAAGGAGAGAGAGGTTTATTCCCATTCCTACAAGTTTTACAAGGCATGTGTTGCTGATTCACCCAGCCAAAGGAGGATTTGATGTCAGAACTTGGTTGTATTCTCTTTTGTTTTATCAATAATAATAGACGACTATCATTATGGTTCCACTCATGTGTCTTTATTGTGATGTTTGAGTTGTATCCTTTCTGACCGATACATAGTTTCATTTCCCGGATTTTATGCTTGTATTTGTCTTGTTCTTTGCATGTGCAGGTGTCTATTCATGGAGATCGTGAGGATTGTGACCAGCTAAAGTGAAGGAACGGAAGCAACGACCCTTCTACGAATATAAGTGTTGGATTCGAGGTAGGCTCTCATCTTGGCCTTTACTTTGCAATTAGGAACCTGTGTGTTCGCGTTGTTTGATTGTTGCTAGACCTCAGTTAGGCTAGTGGGATCGCCTTTGTCCGCAGAGGGGATTTACCTATACAACAATTTGGCGACTCCACTAGGGAGTTGGCTTTTTCCTTGTTTGTTTATCTTGTCTTGTTGTTTGATTTGTGAACTATTAGACGGAGTCTGAAGTCTGGCCAGATAGCCTTCGAAATGCTATTGCTTTACATTAGCGAAGTAGATCAACGCTACTTCAGTCCATCTCGGGTTTGGTTTGCAAACTGAACAACTTGGGACTAGCCTTGTTCCTTGATTGTTTCCTTGGTTTCTCCTGCTTGTTTTGCTTTTTGGGTTGGATACCTGTGTTGTTTTTGCCTCTTGAGAGTACTTAGGTATTGTTGGTTTATCCTTGGCTCTTGTGTTTTTTATTTTACATAGAAAACTCGACTGGCGCTAGTTTATAGTGTGACAGTCGCGCTAGTTGGCGCAAGTTGCACATTGACAACCCGCGCCAATCCTGAAAGGCGCTAGTTGCAGCCTGACAGTCGCGCCAGGCCTGTAAAATTTTGAAGTTTGCTTGGTTCTTCATTTTTTGAGCTTTGGTTTTGTCCTAAGTACCTTTACTAGACTACTTTGGTGTGTTGGAGTGTGATTTGACTGGTTTCGATCGCTACCCTCTGGGTGTTTGCTTTTTTTTCTACCGATTTCGCATTTCTAGCCCTAGGGCATCTAGTGGCCTTGTGAATCAAGCCTTCCTAAGGTGTTTCGATCTTTTTGTTGTCCAGTCGCCTATTTTTTTTGCTCCCTTACGCTTGTTTGGTAGTCGAGAATCATTTCGTTGCATTATTTAGGTGGTTTGCTTCGTCTTCACTTGAATTCCGTTTCGTCTCACTTTGAGCCCAGATCACACTGCTCATTGTTGTCTTTGGGACCCTTTTGATTCTTTGGATGTTTGATTTATGTTTTGAGGAACTGAACGTGTGTGTATTGGTTGGAATTTGTTAGTGCTATTTCTCAAAAAACTCTTTAGTGCATTTTGCCATTATTGAAAAAGAAAATCTCTTTTGCCTTGAAATAGTTAATGAAAGTTAGGACTTTTCATTTTGATTAGTGGATTAGTAATCTTAAAGAAAAGTTTAGTGATTTGAATTAGCTGCATTAGGGAAACTCTTTGTTGTTTGTGATTGTTTCATTTGCATGAAAGCTCTCTAAACTCTTTTGTAATTAGCATTCATCGAATGGAATGACATGTTTTGGCATATAGAGTGCATTTAGGGATTTTGAGAAATTACATATGGTAGGACCTGAAAACCGAAACTTAACTCAAGATCAACTTTAAAATAAATTGAATGAACTTAAAAACGCATTGGAACATAACGCTCACATTCTAGAGGTCTAGGCTAGAGACGTGCTCCGGCATCGTTAAACCTAGTCACTTTTGTTCTCACATTAAGGTAGGGTGATTCCTCCTTGTGTGATTCAACTGTGGTCTAGTACGGACTTGTGCTCCCACGTACCGTCGCGTATATATGGAGAGACTCCACTAGGTTATCATTCTTGATCCACAGGAAGCCGTGTCTACCGCCTTACAGCCCGTAACACACCGAACACAGCATTCGGGAAGATTGACTGCCGTACGGAAAGTCCTTGGCTTTCATATGATTGCTAAGGTGTATATGCAGTTTTATGGATTTTCTGGTAAACCCCTTGCCTAGTTTCTCCAAATCAGTCACTTTTTGATCCTTTTCGGACTCCTTAAAAGAAAAGGCTCTATTGAGAATTTGTCACTTCGGGCTCATTAAATATTCGAAGGCAACTAGAGTCATCTTTTGTCCTTTTCTCAACTATTAAAACATGAAAAGGTCAAGTTGTGTCCTAATGTCTTAAAAATTTATTTGACCACGATTACATTTACCTTGTTAGATCTTGTTTGCGCTAGTTTTGAGTAGGGTCTTTTATCATTAGCTTGTCTAGGATTTTTGTTTGATTCAATCATCCTGGCGGATCCATCGATCCCATCTCCCGTTCCGAGTGACCAAGGGTCTCCTTCTTCTGCTACTCCTGAGACACCGATTTCTGGTGACACTTTCCTTGTTATTCCAAGTGTCTAACCGTTGAACTCTCGTGCTCCAGAGGACGAGCTTTACGACTTGTTTTGGAACCCTGTTTGGGAGCCTTCTGAAGAGGATTTTCCCTCTACCCCTATTGGTGTTTTGTCCCCGATGTCTTCTTCCGATATGGAAGACACATCTCCTGTATCGAGTGGAACACCCGCAATTTCGAGTATTGAGACTCCCATCCTGGCCACATCCCCGGTTATATCTACGCCCTACACTGTTACACCTCTCGGTATCACAGTGCCGGCACGCTATAGATCTCTGAGGGATGTCATGGGCTCTACGAGTTCCTCTTCTATGTGGGATAATAACATTGTTCCCACTACGGGACCTTTTGTTTCCCAAGTTCACCATACCGCTGTCACGTCAGTTCCGACCAATCCGACCATTGGTGTCGCATCATCGACTCCAGTTGCTAGTGCCGTTACAGCATCTTCCGTCGTAACTACTATTGTCGGCCCATCTCGTGGCCCAGTACGTAGTGGTCAATCAGCACATGCTGCCAGAGTTGTTCATCCTGCAAGCGGTGCCATGCATTCTTCTGATGCCATTTCAGCAGGGGGGCATATTCTCAGTACTTGCATGCTATCCAAAATCCAGGCGGGCAAGGCCCTTATTATGATCCTATTAATCATTATTTGTATACCTCCTTGCCAGCCCAACCTGCTGTAGAAGGTACCATTCCATTGAATGTGGCGTGGGGTACCACTGGTTACGGTGGTGGCCAATTCCGTCCGGATCAAGAGCAGCCATCTCAAGGACCATCAAACCAAGGTCAACCATCCTACACGCAGCCTAATTATGGGTAACAGTATTATGGCCAAACCTATCCAGGGAAACCTGGGGGCTCGCAAGGACAACCCTACCAGGGACAACCTTCGGCCTCTGGTGGTCCGTCTTATACATATCTTGGGCAACCTTCTGGAAACCCGGGACAACCTTATGCTCAACAAGGACAACCTGGACCCCAGCAAGGATACCCTTCGGGTCAACCCTATGGGAATCCAGGACAACCTTACGCGTAGCAAGGACAACCCAGAAACCAGCAAGGCTACCCTTCTGGGCAAGGTGGCCAGCCTTACATGCAGCAAGGCCAGCCCACCGCTTAGCCTAGTCAGCCATCTGGTTTACAAGGATAACCTTCGATTGCGCAAGGACAACCAAACACCCAGCAATTCCAACCTTCTGGGCAAGTAGGTCCGTCTCAAATCCGGCGAGGACAACCTTCCGGCCAGATGGCCCAACCTCAGTCTTCGCAAGGATATCGTTTTGGGGCGGCTCAACCGGGCATGCAGATGGTTCCTGCTTCTCAAGCTCAACCCGGTTATCAACCCCAGAATCAAACTGGTCTCCAGCCACAAGGTGGGTACCAATCCCAACCTTCTTATCAAATGCCACCTGGTTCCCAGGCTCAATATGGAGCCCAGCAACCATATGGATACCAACAACCCCAGGGGAAAAATTGATTCGCCCCGTATCAAAATTACCAATAGCCGCAGGTCACCCCTTATCAAAATTATCAGCAACCCAATGTTGCTCTTGCAGGACAGTATGGTAACCAATGGGGTGCTGGGGGTAGAACCAGAATCAACCATCCGGTTACGGATATAACCCTTATGGACAAAGTTCCCATGGACAAGGTCCTTTTGGACCTGGTCCGTCCGGACAAGGTCAATGGGGGCAACCAGCAACTGGATGGAACTATGGCCCTACCTCATATCCGCAGATGTCCTTCAACCCACAGCTACCATTTCTAGCAACGTTGGAACTGCCCGATGTGTCGAAGTTAACAAATGATCCTATTTTTCACAATCCACAATGGCCACCAGTTCCAACTAAGATACCCGGCGATTGTCCCAAATTCGACGGCAAGGCTGGAGAGGATCCTCAAGCCCATGTAATGACCTATCACCTTTGGTGTTCGTCCAATTCATGGCTTTATGATTCAGTTCGACTTCGCCTGTTCCAAAGGACTCTCACCGGCTCCGCTGCTAAATGGTACATTGAATTGACCCGTGGGTCTTTTCAAGATTTCAGTTCATTGGCTATGGAATTCCTCACTCATTTTTAGTTACCCATTCGGTACGAGACAGGGACCCATCTCCTTACGTCTCTCAAGCAGGATACGGCTACGCACATCTCTGATCATATACATGAATGGAGAAGGCGTCGTCGGTTGATCAAGTTTTGGATTCCTGATCAACTCCTCATCGATTGGTTCACAACTTCCTTTGTCCCTAAGATTGCACGGGATATTGCTATGGGAGGCTGTGTGACTGAAGAGCAAGCGATCGCGCGTGCTCAGTACCTTGAATTGGTTTACTCTCAATCAAGTACTTTGTATGAGTATTTTCCTGATGCCCCAGACCCGGTACATCCAAGGCTCCACCAAAGCCATCTGTTGATGGAGTTATTGGCTCTGTAAATCCGTCGTCCAAAAAATCATCCTCAAACCCTAGGAAGCAAAAATCGAATGCTTCTAACGAAAACACTTCTTAGGGTGGTTTAAATTCTGGAAGTACTTCTGAGGTTAACGCCGTCCAATCCACCACGGCGAGTAAGGCCTCGAAAGGAAAGAAAAAGGGAAAAGCAAAGAATAAGTCTGAGCAACCTAAACAGGATTCCTCCAAACCTCCATCCGAGGAAGGAGCTAAGTGCAAACCCAAATATCCTTGTCTCATCTGTGATGAGGATCACTACACTAAAGACTGCCCAAGGCGGTCCGAGGTCAGTCGTTTTTTGAAAGGCGCTCCTTGGATTCCTGCGGTTCTTAAAGAACCTTTCCCCTCTCAACAGACTCAAATGGTGGCTGATCCATCTTCGTCTTCTTCTCCCTTTGGTTCCCAAGTCTTCATGGCTGGGTCCATTCCCGTTCATGTAACGACTCGAACAAAGGAGTATTCGTTGTCCGCCGGGAAGGAGCCCGAGGTTCCCTCAAGCGCTCCTTCGTCCAGCTCTGGTCCACTCCATATCGAGAGACCAAGTACTGAGGTGACCATCCGACCCCCCCCCAAAGGAGTACTTCGGAGATCATCTTACAACCCAAATGCTCGTGTTGCTCAGCACTATAGCATAGTTCAGGACTTAGCGTAGGCTCCATCGGCTATGTCCGCCTTAGAAGTTCTCCAGAGCTGCCCCCCTCAGAGGAAGTCCCTACTATCGGCCATCAGTGGCATCGACCCGGCAGATTCGGATTTGATTACCTTTGATGTCGAGAGCCATGTCCCAAGGCTCCCTCATCAGATCGCCTTTCTTATACAAGTCATCATCAATTCAAAAACGATCCATCATACAGTTATTAATGAGGGCGCGTCAACTTGCATCATGTCTATTGCTTGTTGGAAAGCAATTGGGTCTCCGACTTTGAGCCAGTCTCCTACGACACTGGAAGCCTTCGATGGGAGAGAATCTCGTCCCTATGGTATTCTTCAACGATTTCCGATCACTTTAGAAGGGAAAACCGTTGAACTAGAAGTTGAGGTCGTTGACGCAAATCTTACTTACAACCTCCTTCTAGGCCGGAGTTGGACGTATGCCATGCGCACCGTGGCTTCATTCCTCTTCCGTGTCATCTGTTTCCCTCACCAAGGGAAAATTTTCACGGTAGACTAGCTCTCCTTCTTCGCTTCTTCTTCTGAAGGAAATGTGCCTTTCGTGGAACATACCTCCATCCCTTTCGAGAGTGTGGGAGCCGGACTCTTCAAAGATCCTGTCCTCATGGGTGTTTTCTCACTCCCACCTCCCAACCTCGCCTCCATCAGTATGATTTCGGTTTGTTCTGATCCCTGTGTCCTTACCCACATCGACCAGATAGAATCATGGGGCGAGGAGATGTCGTTGAGTCCCGCCGAGCTCAACTACATCGAAATCGCTGTTGTATCGGCTCCTCCTGCCGAACCCGCTTCTTTAAGCGGAGCTCTTGACTCATACGACTATTCCCCTTGGCTTGGAGAATGTGCCTCCTCGGATCCATTAAAGGAAATATTTCCTTCCGACGAAGCCATCATGGAAACCATGTCTCTCGAGGAACCTCCGTGGTCCCATCTTCACCATCGTTCCTCGTTTCTCCCTACCCTTCTGAAAACGTTGGCTTGTCTCGAGCGGTTTGCTCCATGTCTCCGTTCGCAACCTCTTCAGACACCTATCCAGGTCTATCAAGTATCATCTAAAGGGAATTTGGGGAACATTATGCAGACCCAACCTATCGACATCTCTGTCAAACCAGGGATTGTCGAGAACATCTATATAGGAGTCACTTGCACTCTTGAGGAAATTCAAATCTATATAGCACTTTTTCGCGAGTTCCGTGATGTCTTTGCATGGTCTTATGAAGAGATGCCCAACATTGATCCAAACATTGTAGTGCATGAGATACCTACGTATCCAGGAGCCAAACTTGTTCGTCAACGTTTACGCCCTATGCACCCCCGCAAGGCCGCAGCTATCAAAGAGGAAGTTGAAAAACTTCTTAAAGCTGGTTTCATTTACCCTATCCCACTCACAGATTGGGTCTCTAATATTGTCCTTGTGGATAAAAAGCAGGGTACTATTCGTGTCTGTGTCGATTATCGCGATATTAACCGAGCCTGCCCGAAAGATAACTACCCTACACCTTTCATTGACCAGCTCATTGATGAGTGTGCCGGGAGTGAGATATTTATGGATGGATTTTATGGCTACAACTAGATTAATATCACGCCCGCTGATCAACACAAGACGACCTTTATCTGTCCGTGGGGTACTTTCGCTTATAAAAAGATCCCTTTTGGTCTCAAGAATGCTGGTGCCACTTTTCAACGTGCGATGTCTTACGCCTTTCATGATATCCGGCACATCGTACAACCTTATCTGGATGACCTGCGCCAAGACCATCCGTCACATCTCCGTGAGATTTTTCTCCGCTATCGACACTACAATATCCGACTTAACCCGCATAAATGTGTCTTCTGCGTAGAATCTGGCCGACTTCTCGGGTTCATCGTCTCCCGAGAGGGCATCCGCTTGGATCCCCTTAAAGTCGAAGCCATTTTGAATCTTCCTCCCCCTGCTTCTTTGCGGAAACTGCAGAGTTTGCAGGGTAAAGCAAATTTCTTACGATGATTTATCTCGAATTATGCCGAAGTGGCAAAACGTTTCACGCAGTTACTCAAGCGCGACACCCCGTTTCGATGGGATGCCATAGCTGAGGAGTCTTTTGCACATCTTAAAACTCTTCTGGTTTCCACCCCTTTGTTGCAGCCTCTGAATTATCATCGCGATTACACGTTGTATTTGGCCACTGCTGATACCACCATCGGTATGGTTCTAGTTTAGGATGACGATGACGGCACTGAACATGTTATCTACTACCTTAGCTGCAACTTGCTAGATACGGAAACTCGATATGCTTATGTCGAGAAGTTGGCCCTCACTGCTATTTGCGTTGTTCAACGTTTCCATCATTACCTCTTGTTGCGTACTACGACAGTGATCTCCGATTGCAACCCCATGGCCTATATTCTGTCACGCCAGTTGCTGGGCGGCAAATACTCGAAGTGGATAGTCATCCTCCAAGATTTTGACTTGGAATTTACTGCTGCCAAGTCTAAGAAATCAGTTGTCTTCGCTGAGCTGTTGTGTTCTTTGCCATCCACTATTGCCTCCTCTCAGTTAGAGGATTCCATTCCAGACGAAACTCTCTTCCTCATTAGCACCCTCAATCCCTGGTACGGGGATATTATTGTCTACTTGCAGACATCCTCCTTCCATCCCGAGACCTCTAAGGATGCTCGTTGACGGATCCGACATCAAGCCCAACCATATCGCATCATTGGGGAAACCCTGTACCGTCTCGGTGTTGATTCTGTTCTTCGCCGATGTTTGACTTTCGAAGAAGCAGAGAGAGTTCTGGTGGTCACATGTCTGGATATGCCACCGCACAGAAAATCCTCCGTGTCAGCTATTTCTGGCCCTCCATTTTCAAGGATTGCATTTTTGCTGTCCGTTCGTATCATGAGTGCCAGATTTACCAACGGAAGATGCGTGCACCCCCTGCTTCGCTGCACCCTGTTGTAACCGTCGGCCTTTTGCCAAGTGGGGCATTGATTATGTGACCTGTAACCCTTGCTCGGCCGGGGGGCATGGGTACATCATCGTTGCTGTTGGTTATTTCACGAAATGGGCCGAGGCGATGCCTACAATGTCAGAAGACGGTCACACCACAGCGCAGTTCTTGTTCAACCATGTTATTTCGCAGTTCGGAGTACCCCAAGCCATCGTCACTAATCACGGAAAACATTTTCGTAATCACAAGATGACCAAGTTAACAACCCAATTGGGCCTTAGGCATGATATTTCGACCTCGTACTATCCTCAGGAAAATGGTCAAGTGGAAGCCGTGAACAAGGTTTTGGTCACGATGCTTCAAAGAACTGTTTGCATGCATAAGTCCAATTGGCATCTAATGTTGTTCTCTGCTTTGTGGGCCTACCGTACCTCCGTGAAGGACGCCGCCAGTTTCACTCCTTTTCAGTTAGTTTATGGTCACGGAGCGACGTGGTTTTGATCGCTTTTTACTTTTTCAGATTAGAGTCACTACTTATGAAAAGTACTCCTCGGTCGTAATGATCAGGCGGTTCTTTCGAGCATGGTTTTATACTTTTTTGGGCTCGAGAGACACAACTTTATAAAAAAGGACAACCCTGGAGTTTCCTTTTAGCTGTCTTTTCAAACTCTCTAAATATGAAAAGACGCCGAGTTCTTCCTTTGTCAGACTCGTTAAAACTTAATGACATCGGATTCCGTCATAATGACGCTTCTCAAGCATATGCTATCCCCATCAAGCTTGCCATCCAAAAATAACCGGGGTACTCGGCAGAAATGGTGGGGGAATAAAGGAACCGTAATCATCGTCGTGTCGGCAGTATGTCGCTCTTGAACATGGCACTTGTCTGCATTCGTGTCTGGGTGGGACATCTCATCTTGTTTCACAGTTGCCTCCGCGGGTTTGGGTTATCCTGTTTGACCATTCATCTGCTCATCGCCTTGTCACCATGACCCCTGATCATTTGATGTCAAATACTGCCAATTCCGCTGTCGTGTCACCGATATGTTCAAGAGAAGTTGACCTCTGCAGAATACTCAACCTCTCTCTGATACCTCACACATAACATTTTATCCTTCTCCGTCTTGTGTCGATGATGTGGGAAACATTATGGCCCACCTTCGATCAAGGTCACTTCCTGTCGAATTCAGCTCATTATCCAGGAAGTTGACTTAGAGACTCCCTTCAAGTACCTTGGAGCCTGCATGCCTCAATGGCAGGTTCTTCGTATTTGACGTGAGGTTTTCATCATTGGCCTCTGATCGGATGATTCTACGGGTGTTCGACACCGGCTCATTGATTCGCACGCCATGGATTGTACCTATAGTACCTTGAGGACCATTGTCATTATTGGTGGTACCTCTCGCGTCTGTTAACAGTTTTCATCATTGACTGGTAATCAAACGATGTTCTCGCATGTTGGACTTCGACTCCTATATTCGCATGCTTGAACTTGTGCCGTGTTCGGGTCGAGTTGGAGCGCAAGACCCTGGATTTTGTATGTTAGGATCCAAGCTGCATTTTGTGGATTATTATAATCACTACATGACTCATTTACTGGATGGCTGCGACCATGCCTGAGTCCATTCATTGATCCTCATCGGATGGCTGCGTCCATACCTGGGATCCAGATTTTTATGTACTTCTGTTATGGATGGCTACGCCCATACCATGCACATCATGTATTTGAGATATCAGTTGTACTTCGTGTAGGTTCTCCAGTGGCCGTGTTTTCAGTCAACCATGTTCTTGTAAAGCACTTCTCCCCTCTCTCTCTCGGGCTTCATGCTTTAGGGGGCATCTATTACACAGTATTTTGTCACTGCCCCTATTACCCCTTCTCCCATACATTGGAGGACCTATTCTGGGACCTGTGAGAAGTGACATGACTTGAAAACACCTGCTTTGTATCCCTTAAAGTGTGTACTCTATATGCCCTGAAGACACCTTCTGCAAAATACCCAAAAATATAGCCCTTTCTCCATTGGCACTGTTCCACAGTGTATTGCTTGCACCAATGGGGTAAATCCTCCAAAGAGGGCGCGCCAGCTGGCACTTTGTCTCAGAGTCGCACTAGCGCCAACCCAGTTGGGTAAAGTTTTTAACCATCAAACTTTTGAAGGTTCCTTCCACCTTATCCATAAACTAATTCGAGTTTGAATTGGTTCAGTTGGGCTTTGTATCTCCCAAGGAAGGAAGTAGTTCTCCACCTCTCATGGAAGCTTCCTAATGATAAGGACAATCCCATGAATCAAGTGGATGGTCTTATCTACTTCTCCTATCCCTATATAAGCTTGTTCCTTCCCCTTTGACAAGCTAGTTGGTAATTCTTAGTTAATAATTCTACTTTTCAAGTTCCCAAAGTCTGAGGATTGCTAAGCTCACCTTGCAAGAGGTCTTGTGTATCCCTATGAGGCTAAATCTTTAAGGAGGAGATCCGTGTCCAAGTGATCAAGGAGAGAGAGGTTTATTCCCATTCCTACAAGTTTTACAAGGCATGTGTTGCTGATTCACCCAGCCAAAGGAGGATTTGACGTCAGAACTTGGTTGTATTCTCTTTTGTTTTATCAATAATAATAGACAACTATCATTATGGTTCCACTCATGTGTCTTTATTGTGATGTTTGAGTTGTATCCTTTCTGACTGATACATAGTTGCATTTCCCGGATTTTATGCTTGTATTTGTCTTTTTCTTTGCATGTGCAGGTGTCTATTCACGGAGATCGTGAGGATTGTGACCAGCTGAAGCGAAGGAACGGAAGCAACAACCCTTCTACGAATATAAGCGTTGGATTCGAGGTAGGCTCTCATCTTGGCCTTTACTTTGCAATTAGGAACCTGCGTGTTAGCGTTGTTTGATTGTTGCTAGACCTCAATTAGGCTAGTGGGATCGCCTTTGTCCGCAGAGGGGATTTACCTATACAACAATAGCTATAATAGTTTGGCTATTCATTTGTAATACTTAGCACTGATGTTCATTTACTTTCTGCAATTATTTAAGCTTGCCTTTCAGCATTCTTATAGTTAGCACGATTGTCTCATTTTGATTAAGTTGCAGTAGTACAATTGATTTAATTCTTTACAATTTCCAATTGGTTATTTAGTGTTGCGTGTGAGACCAACAACTGTAAAGGACATTGGCTATCGTTGCCTAAGTTCTCAGATTGTGGATCTTATTTACACTTGATTTAATTTATATCAGTTAAACAAGGAATGAGTTATTGCTACTACATCCTTGACTGATAAATTGCTGTAGTTTTCTGAGTGAATGATTTAAGTTTCAGAGTGTTAAGTTTCTTTTAATTGTAAGTAGATTGTATTTCAAGCATTCATTTACTTTTGAATTTTAAGCACTATACTGCAAAACATTACTCTTGAGTAAATAGCCACCTCAGACTGAGTACACTCTTGAAATAAAAAGTCGTCCCTGGGTTGATAAGTAATGTGAAGATAATTAGGAGTTAAAAAGACACCTTTTTATCGCTCAAGAGAAGGAGATGGAGGGGGTTCTTCTCCACCATTTCCATGCACTAAACCTTGTTCTTCTTGATTTCTCTCTTCTTCTTTCTCCAGCCTTGAAAGCAATTGACCAAAATTTTCTGCCATTATATAGAAGGTTTTGTGGAAATTGCACTCCTCTTCATGATGAGCCTCTTCATCTGCCATGTTTCTCCTTCGATGTGCACACCTCGATTCGGGATCAAAAGACTTTAGTTTCCCTTCACCTCTTCAGAGCCTATTTCTTGTTAGCATACAAACATGCAATTCACATCTAAAAATACCTGCTCTGATACCATTTGATCCAAGATCTTTTGCTTATAGATGTGTTAAAGAATTACATGCATAAATTGTAGCTTAAACATAGAAACTTAATGTGCACATGAGAGAAGAGGAGAAACACATAAAGCATGAAAGAAGACAACAAGACTTGATAAAGGAGTTTGTCCTACTTGGACTACATCTCCGGGTCCTGCTCGATCAATGGTGAGGCCTTCATTCATTAAGTGGCATGAGAAAGAAGAGTACAAGCATCAGTTACAAAAAAAGGAGTTTTATACCTCCAAAATGAAAAATGACTAAAAAATGTAGAACTATGATGGAGAAATGGACAACGCCATTGCATTCGTGGTGTTGAGAAATGCTGAAACCATATAAAATTTGTCAAAATCTAACAAAGTGAAAATTCGGCCCTCCTGCAAAAATCTGCCTCGAACTGCGTGCACTGCCTCCTCTTGTCTGGGCGCACTGATAAACTGGAATTCCAAAAGGATTCGATTGGCATGTTGGTTAAAAATAAGGAGTGGTTGAGGAGGGGTCGGGGGATCAAATCCCACCCTTCCCGTTTTAACATACAATAGTTGTTTTTTTGGGTGGCGGGTCTGGTGGCCTACTCCCCCTATTCCCGTGGCCATTTTCCAATGTTCCATGGGAGGGGCTATGGGTAGTGGCCTGCTCCTCCACACACACACACACACACACACACACACATATATGTGTGTTGTAGTTTTGGGGTGGTGGGATTGGTGGCCCGCCACGTTTTTTTATAATTTCTTTTTGTTACATAAAACAATATTGTCATTTGTAAAAAAATATGATTTTAAACTGAAGTAGTCATTTTAACGAGGCAACAATTTCACCCAGAATCTAGCCAGAGTTGGTCATATTCCATCCGCCGGAAAAGTTCAAATTGTGTCTTTATTAATCCTACCTAGTCAACAAAAATTCAATCCAACTTTGACTGCCTCTATCTCCTTCATCTGGACTCAGATTGGAGTGTTATTCACACCGTTGGAATCAGAGTGATGAGCACTTTGATCTGATTTCAAGTTCATCATCTTTCTACCACTTTAAATTTTGAGCCTTTTCCATGCCACTGGCATCTAGAGATCCACTTGGATCATAGATGTTGTAGGTGAAGGAGGAGGAGAATCATCACAAGAGGAAATTCAAAATGTAAGTTTTACATAAAATACTCCATCTAGGTATCTACAAAAAAATCATACCAAATCCAAAATTCTAGGTGATAACGAGGCTGGAATACAAACCAAAGAACATTTGCTGGAACATCTAGTCACTTATCTTTATTATCCACTATTGAACCTCAAAATCTGAATCAAGCAAGTAAAAATGAGTTTTGAATTAAGAAAATGAATGAAGAACTTAACCAAATAGAAAAGAATCGTACATGGGAACTAGTTCCAAGGCCTCAAAATAAAAATGTAATTGGGACTAAATGGGTGTTTAAAAACAAACTAAATGAGAATGAAGAGGTATTAAAAAACAAAGCATGACTTGTTTGCAAAGTTTATGCTCAATATGAAGGTACACATTTTGTTTTTAAAACAAGCACCTTGAGTTTAGTATTATCATTTTCACGGGTATCTTCAGCTAACAAAGGTTCAAGAAAGGTTCTACAGATAGTAATAAACAAATTAAAATAGACAAAGACAAACTATTGGTAGTGGTGGTGTATGTTGATGAAATCATATTTGGGAGCAATGTTGATTCAATGAACCAATCATTTGCTTCAATCATGCAAAAATAATTAGAAATTCCTTTACTTGGTGAGCTAGGATTTTTTCCTAGTCTATAGGTACATTGAGGTAAGGATGGAATTTTCCCTTCTTAAACTAAATATCTCAATTAGATCATGAAGAAATATGGATTAGAAGATTGTAAACATGTATGCACATCTTTGGTAATAGGATGCAATCTCAGCCAAGAGGATGATTCCTTGGTAGTTAATTAATTTGAATATAGGTCTATGATTGGAAACTTACTTTATCTTATAGGTATAAGATGAGATATTATGCGTTTTGTTGGTATAGTTGAACGATTCCAAGCAAATTCTAAAGAGGCACATCTCAAATTTGGGAAGAGGATATTCATGTATTTGTAAGGCACTCAAGATCTTGGACAATGGTATCTTAAGAACACAATTTTTTTCACTTCAATCCTATAATTATGTAGAGTGGGTAGGTAGCATTGATGATCGAAAAATACCAACGAAGGAGCCTTCTTCTTGGGACTATGTTTAGTCTCATGGTTCAGTGAGAAACAAAGTTCCATAGCCTTATCAAATGTTGAAGAAGAATATGTTGGAGTTGCAGCTTGTTGTAATCAACTTATTTGGATGATTCAAACACTAGAAGATATCCAAGTCACTTATCCTCAACGTGTGCCCATCCTTTGTGATAACACAAGTTCCATTAGTATCTCTAAAAACCCTGTCATGCACTCCAAAACTAAACATATTCCAACCAATAACCACTTTCTTAAAGAGCAAGTCTTAGAACATTTTCTCGCTATGACAAACACCCTTCACATTTTTTCATACACTTGAATTTTAGAGCGTCCTTATGATTTGTCACCCCAAGTTTTTCATCATCACTCTGTGATTGGTTAATACTTTTCTAAGCGTTCAAGTCTTCTTTTGAAATTCTAACCATGGAAGTCATTTTCTTACACATGCTTAGTTTATTATGCATTCATAAATGCACCTAATTCTAGCAATCTTAGTAGCCCATCTCTATCCTTTAAAGACAGGAATTGTGTAGTCTTTGAAGACAGTGACTGCACAATCCATGTAAATAGTCATGTGTGTAATTTTGGTTGACAATGCCCCACATTTTCAGGATAAATCCCTTCCGCAGAAATAAGTGATCTCCATAGGTTTAGTGGCTTAACCTAGAAAACAACAAAAAAAACTACATTATCTTTCCCTAGACTCTATTTTAAGTATAATAAGAGGACCTACCTAGTGTTCAGTGCAAAATTCCTTCTTCTATCCACCCGCTCACTCCCTCTCCAACTTTAACTATCGAAAGTAGAGCCCACAAATTAGCCAAGACAAGAAAAGAGATTGAGATATATAACATGATACATTCAAATAAATCTGAATAATAGATAAAGGAACCTTATTCTACACATGTATAATCAAAGACATTATGTATGGGAAAAACACATCACTTTTTATTAATGATAATAGATAAATATTAAAACCCTTGTTGAGACCTTGATGTTGAAAATATCTCCCAACCTTCTCATCCTTTATTTGCCACAATGATAAAGCATTCAATCTCAACAATGCATAAGGATGGCTTATGGACCTCCAAACTCAAACTGATAGCATAAGGGAAAAATCAGAGTCTCCAAAATCCAACTCAAACTTTATAGAAGGTACTTCTTTTATACGGAAAATGAAGAAGTTTTAGATCCACCAACCTAGGCCTATATTCACTTTGAAATGAGGTCAGTTCCATGGGATAAGGTATAAAGTGTCATTAGTAGGAATTCAAGATCATATTCAACAAAAAATGGACGAATCATCTCTCGAAGCTTCTAGAGAAGGAATCTTCAAAATTATATTTTATTTTTCCTCATTTTCAAGTGTCATCGCACTTGTAGTAAAGGAAACCTACGCTAACTAGTGTAAATTGCATGTGGGAAACATGCACCATTTCAAGTTTAAATGAAGTTAAGCATGATGGAGACTTAAATTATGGTTTTTAACCAATGTAATCCAAGATTCTTATAACTTATGGGAATAGTTTTTCTTTTGGCCTTGAATGGGATTGATACAAAGTTTAACAGATGATGAGAGATCTGGGTCTAGGGCCTTTTGAATATGTGTGAAAAAATGGCCTGTAACACCCCTCATTACTGTTGCAAACATACCAACATTTAGTTGAGTTTCTCAATTGTCACTTTTGCGTGCATTTGCTATCATAAGTGTCGCTTTCACTTTCACTATTTTTTTCTCTTTTTCACTCTCACAAGTGTCACTTTTTTTTTCTCTGTTTTGCATGTGTCACTTCCACTTTCCTTAGATTTTGCAAGTGTCATTTACACTTATTCTTACTTTTGCAAGTGTTGCTTTTGATTATTTTTACTCCTACATGTGTCACACTTTAGTGCATCACTAGAGGTAGCTCTAATGCACTCTTCTACATTATTTGATCTTATATATAATAATAATATGTGCTAGAGACTCTCCCATAGCTTAATTCACTTTCTGGTTGTAGGAGACACTGTTGTCATAACTTGTATCCTAATTGTCACAAAGTTAAGTTTCAATTGTCACACTTAGAAATAAGTCTCGATTTGTTGTTGTTTCAAGGTATGCATGTGGCTTTTGAGTATTGTGCATTATCTTGGCTTGATTTTGATGGTATATATGTGTGTGAGAATATTTAAGACATGTTACATTTTCTTACTATCTTCTCTCATTGATCTCACACTTACCCAATTTTGAAGTTCAAACCTGTCCTCACATCTTGTGCAACTCATGAGTATACTTAATCTCGTAGGAAAGTGGAGACTAGTCTACACACTCCTAAGTCTTAGTGATGAAATACTTACCTCTTGGACTTGTTCACTGTGCTCATCTTAAGGAGAGCCCCATCCAACTGCTCATTGAGCAACCTTGGAGTCTAGATCATCAATTTGGTTTCTTATCCATACCAACTGCCAAGTTCATAATCCCTCCTACCCTTTATTGTGCATTGCGTAGTTGTAGTGGATAGTGGGGTCATCTCTATGGAATTTTCATTCCCAATTTTGCAGTCACCTAAGACCCCTCTTCAACTATTGTGCATTTCATAGTTACAGTGCCCTAATATGCCTCTCTTGTCTCCCTAACTTGCTCAATTCCACAATTCCTTGTTCCGCCTTACCTCAACTGCACATTGCACAGTTCCAATGGATAGTTGAGCCTCCTTTGGATCAGTGATGAAGATAATTGCTTAGTATTTTGAGGTTCCCTCTCCTTCACTATGCATCATGTAGTTATAGTGAGCAACCTTCCAGCTCATATTTGCAAGATGTGCCCACTGCGTAGAAGACATGCCATGCCCTCCCTTTAATGTACATTATTCCACTCCAATTAGTATTGGGGCATCCCTAAACCTTTGCAGTAGATAAATATGCAATACCTTGTATTTCTCTCTCTCCCTCTCTATCTCTTGGGCACCTTAAATCCATAGGCTCCTAGCTATTGCCTCCTGTGCCTCACACAAATGATTTTCTCTTCCCCTTTCCCTAGTGCAATGAACATTTTTAGTGAATAACCTCCCACTTATTACCTCCTGTAACTGCACATCATGCCTAAGGAAACCTATCCTTCCCAGTCCTTTCACAAACCATCACAATCAATACTTTCTAGGAGCAGGCATAAGTAGAATAGTTGATTGATGGACTGTTGTTATCTTGTCATGAGTGGAATTTACATGTAGGTGTTATCATCTCAACATGGCAAGGTGATGTTCAAGGAATTCATCAAGGAGAGGCTCGACAAGAGTACTTTTAAAGAAGGAGCAAAAGGAAGAACCATTATGAATGACATGAAGGAATCTTGGACCAAGAAAAAGAGGTGGAAACTCATGCTAACTTGGAAGGTTTCGACACTCACGTAGACCCTTTGGAGGGTGAATATGAAGTACAAGAAAAGATCTATCATGAAGAATTCAAAGTCATATTTGTAAAGAGAAGAGCTTGGAATTGATACAGTGAAACCTTATGTCGCTGTCACCAAGTTATGGCTTCGCAAAATGTCATTACAAATTCATATGTGTCAAAGTACTTTTCCACGTCATTTGAGGAATGTAATTATGTAAATTCCAAAAAATTTAGAAAATGTAAGAATATGTGGAAGCCCAAGTGTCCCACATGCAATGTGAAAAGTCACTAGAAATTCCTAAAATCATGTAGAACTTCAAAGGTCACATAGGAATTCAAAAATCCATAATAGGAGCTCAAGAGTTATGAGGGAGGTCAAGATTCAGATGAGAGGTGGAGAGTCACCACATCTGTTATAAATACACCTTCATAGCTTAAGAAAGGGGAATTTTGTACTTTTCAGCTTGCTTATCTAGCTTGGCATCAGAGAGAAGATCTTTCTTTGGAGGAGCAAGTAGTGACTCAATGTTCCATTATTGGGACTTTCACTTAATATATGAATCTCTTAGAGCTAACTCACTTTTATGCATACTATGTGAATGATTGTGAGAATATTATTTCATTTTTTGTGGTGTATGTTTCTGTTAACATACACTAATAAAAATGAATTATTTCGTTGGATTTGGTATGCATCTTCTTGAATGTGCATTTTTAATTGCTTTGAAGATTGTTGTTATCTTGTGAACTATTTTTCAGGTTAACTAATGATAATTTCCATTCTTTTGTTTGTCTCTTGTAGGATTTTAATATTACTTTTCTTCTAGATTCTCACTTTCTCATTCCATATCTTGAAATTGTCTTATACACATTGCAATTAGATGCGTCACAGTGTCAACTTACTTGCTTGTTTCAAAGATTGTTTACATAATATCCTATGTTGGTGATTACAGTCAAGGAAAATTCCTGAGGATAATGTAAACCATCCTTAATTCCTAGTTGGGTCTTCTACTCCAAATGGTGTGAGATCTAGTTGGTACTTCATACCGAGGAGACTCCCTATGTTGGCAGACTTCTAGCACCATAAAAAGTTGGCGTTAAAAGGAGGGCCATATGAAAAACTCAGTCTTTTGAGTCTGTTTTGAATCTCTTATCTTGAATGCCTCATTCCCAAATCATAATCTTGATAATTTTTTCTAATAGAGAAAATATTTCACTCCCCTCAGAACTTATTTACAACTTATCTCAATTTAGGTTTTGTAACATCCCTGAGTAACCTCGCACGAAAAATATAGGATTAGAATTTTTTTTATAGAATTTACCAACACTTAACTTTCTAAATTACTATTCCATATTCCTTCATTAACCATTTGGTAAAATTTTGATCATTACATAGAACAACTTTAGTAAAAGAATAACAATTTATAGAACCATTAGCATAAACTTCCTTATGTAAGCTTGCTTCGTTTCCATGATTACTTTAAGTAGATTAGTTAATCACATACTTGGTAGCGTAAATTATACTCCATGCAAGGAATCAATCATCATAATAATACCGCAATTAGCAATCACATCATTAAAAACTGATATACCCTGTAGACCCCGTAGGGTGAAAACCAAAAAACGTTTAATTGTATTAAACACTCATGAGGGTGTTCACCCCTCACTCAGTGGCTTGTAAGGGATTCTCAAACATTGTCATAGAATCTTATAGATAAATATCATTTGAATACAACATATCTAGCTTAAAATCTATTACAATCATCATGATATAATTTTCCCAAGTCCTCAATATTTATGCCTTTATGGCCTGACTATTTCCATCAATGAATCATCCTGCAACTAACATTCCTCAATCTACATGGATGGTTTATCTTCCATAAGGTTAAACATAATCTATCCTTTGTACAAGTCTCCATCCTTCCATGCCATTAATGTCATCATCAAACTTTGATATCATGATTATATAAGGTATTAATCAACCAATAATGAATCTTAATTAGCAATGTTTCAACATATATTCATGTGGATACATGAAACATAAACAAAATATCATGATATACCTTCATTAACCCTATGGTACACACATTAATAAAAACATATAACTATCAAGCACATCTACACATAAATACCACATTACTTATTATTCCCCTCACACAAACTCACATTTTTCAAAGGGAAAACCAATACTATTGTCCATATTCTTTTAAAGAATAATGGCATCTTAAATTTCATCTTCATGCATGTAATTATATAAACTTATTTAAAAGAAAAACCACTCTATTACCTGTATTATTTGCATGCATCAACATCAACTTTATCCAAAAGGACATAGCCCATTAGCTATGATAATGTAAACACATGATACCTTTCAAGAAAATAGCTATTGTTCTTACAAATGAAAATATACTTTCTCCTATTATAAATCATTCTTTTAAAGAAGTGAAACATTATATGCATGAAAATACATATTTGTTCTTTTCAAGGAGTGAAACATAGTATCTATTCTTCCTGTGCATGCATTTATATAAACTTTATTTAAAAGAACCTAGTCCCTCAGCTATTAGTTTTGGTGCATGCAAATATGTAAAAGAAAGCTAAAACAATGGTTCTTATTCCTATGCTTGCAAGTGCATATATATTTTCCAAAAACAAATTCCAAAATAAAGATTAACACAATCTTGAATGCATAATCTTTCTAGAGTGAAGCTAACATATCATGTTTGAAAATTTATAAGCTTTCCAAAGGAAAGCTAACAAAAAATATGTTTTTCTTGTGCACGCAAACTCATAACTTTATTACAAAGAAAATGTGTAACAAATGTTCTTTTCCAAAAGAAAACTATTACCTTGATTAGTTTACACAAATATGCATCCTTCTAGCAAAATAGCTTTTATTAAATTGCACCACATTAGCCATTCTTTTCTACATGCAATATGTATATTTATTTTCCAAGAAACTAAAACATTAATTAAATCCTTTCCATGTATTCAAGACTCATTTTATTTTCAAGAAAATATATCGCATTGGACTATTTTTTTTT
>APFE030828975.1:33391-76011 GCA_000404065.3 Pinus taeda | reverse complement strand
TTGCCAAACTATTTCAGGGAGAGATGGATATGGATGATAGTAACACGCTCAGGCGATTTCAGCAAATTCTAGTGCACGATTACCAAGAAATCAGCCACCATCACCTTCAACCATTTTTGCATTTTCTCAATATCTGTGCATCCATTTAAAAAATTGTTTCATGGAGAGATGCATATGGATGATGGTAACATGCCCAAAAAATTTCAGCCAATTCCAGTACATGGTTTCCAATAAATTGGCCTCCATCACCTTAAGCCATTTTCAGTTTTTCTCGAAATCCATGCATCCATTGGCCAAAATTTTTCTATGGGAGGTGTTAGTGTCCATATCTTCATCCCTCCATCAGTGATCAAAATTCTCTTGTTGCATTGCATTTTAGGTGTCTCATACGATCATCTGCATTCCATTAGGATCATGGATCATCTGATGGTAGTGGCATTTTATAAATTTTTCCCTCATGATTTTTACATGCTGGCCCATTTTCAAGTCATTTACAGTCATTTTTGTCTTTACATCTACAAAAAGTCATTTTTAGGGTTTAGATCTCATTAGGTCTAGGGTTTGTCCATAAGGTCTTGTAAAAGCTCAATAATGGTCAACAGGTGCATGAGGAGGTCAAATAAAGTATCAGCAACAAAGATTTCAATAATCACATGCTCAGTGATTGATTTTTCCTCAAAACTCTATTTTGAGGAAAAACAGAGTTTTTTTTATGTTTTATGTAAAAATTTTATGTAATTTCATTTTTCCTATATGTAATAATTTCAAGATGCAACCTTGGTCACTTTGCCAAGCTCCTGCATTCCAGCCCTTGTAAAAGAATCGAAAAGTCAAAGCATTTAGTCCATCAAAGGCAAAAAAGCAACTCAAACTACCAAAAAAGAGTTTTAAAACAACAAGTGAAATACAAACATTAGGAAAGTGGGTTTTCATAAGTGAAAAATCAAAATCATTGGTATATAAAGTGTTTCCATGTCAAAGGAAGCTCATTTGTATGCCAAAGGAGAAGAAAGCAACTACAAATCGTGTTTTCGAGCCAAAGGAGCGTTTTTACATCTAAACAGTGAAAACTTGGAGGCGCGACGCACTTGGGGCAATGTGCGGCGCACTTGGCCTGCGCGGCGCACATAGAGGAAAATTTGCACTGGGTTTCTAACTGGCGTGATGCACTAGAGAGGCGTGATGCACCTATGAGTGGGCGCGACGCATCAGTCTTCAAGGCCTGAAATCATCCAAATCTTCCTCCAAAGCTCCCAAATCACAAATTCTTCATTTCACAAGTAAGTTGACACCCCCATATTGCCGATGTATGAGTTTCCATAAGTATTTATAGTGTTCCAATAGGAACCCTAGTTCCTTGGAGAGTTGTATTGAGAAAACTTCCTAAGGTTTACAAATTACAGTTTTTGCTATCCTATTCACCCCTGCCATTTCACTTCCCCTCACTACCATTTCATTCACCTCTTTCTTGCTTCCCTTTTTCACTCACACTTACCTATTACCACTATCCCTAAAGCTAATAACCCTAATCCCACTACCCCAAACCCTAAATTGATAGCCCAAAACCCTAAACATCATTCCCCAAACCCTGCAATTTCCAATAACCCTACAAGCAACATCCCAAACCCCCTATTCACAATCCCTTCACAGTCCTTATCATCAATCCCTGTTGTTTAGCAGCAAATACCTATTGACACTATAAAATATCTTCATACTTATCTAAGAAAAATCAAGCATTGGCAAACATGGAGTCAGATTCTTCTTATGACAAAAATGAGAAAACAGTCAGTGACTCCTCCAAAGAAATTCATGCACCAAGCCCCCTTCACTTACTGAGATGTTGGCTTTCCTAATGGCTGTAACATGCTTCAAACATCGATCCTACTATCAATTTTGTGAGATGGTGGAAAGAGTCAAATACCATCATGAGCTAGCTAGATTGTTTGTCCTCCATCTTCACAATGGTCAGGTCAATTAGGCAGGTGTGACATTCACTTTGACACCATAATCTATAGCTGAAGAAACTGGTCTTCCGAATGTGGGTGAACAATGGAACAAGAGACAACTGGTGGAGAGGGAACATTATGAGCCTTATATCAAGGCTAGTTTTCAGAGGCAGATTAGTAGAGTTTTCCCTTTCAGGTACCTTTAGGACACATATGCTCCATTGATGAAGCTCATAATTAAATATTTTAGTTGTGAATGCAGATTTTCTGCCTCTATGCCTACCACATCAAATTATTAATGCATTTCACTAGGGTGAGGATGATGAACCTCCACTATTTCATATGCCAGAATATTGAGAAAATGACCACATTAGTGCAAAAGAAACCTCCTCATCAGCAGTATAACAACATCTATCACTTTGCATTAATCAAGATTGTGGTTTTGCATCAACTTAGTTTAGTGAATGTTTCATGGGAGCATTTTATTTCACATAAGGTCTTCACAGGCTCTCAAGTACCCCCACTAGTTTTTCATGAGGCAGGAGAGCCTTCACATTAGCAAGAGGTGCATGAGACTCAAACCACCAGTGTGCCAGTATTTGTCACTTACCAAAAGAGCATAAGGAGATTGTTTGCAGCAACAAAATGAGTACTATCTCCACCCAGGGTGGAAGGGGTCTTATTTCGTTCAACAAAAAAGTAGGTACAGGACAAGGGTAAGCAACGATTGCATGATGAGGGGCCTTCAGATGGTCAAGAGAGAGATTTCATTCTCATTTAGGATGATGACAATGATTTGGGCTTCCAAAGCTCAAAGCTCAAGGAGATCATTCAGGAGCAGCAAGATGACATTCATGATTTGTCTCTCAACCTAGAAAGAGCCAAGTGGATAATCAACTATCTGGAGCAAAGGAACAAATAGTTAGAGGATCATCAAACCATCATGGAGCTCCAAAACATAAGAGAAAACCGACAAGCTGCCAAGAGGAGGAAAGTCAAGTTGACACCACTTGAACATGAAATTGAAGTTGATCGTGAATCTTGGTTTGAGAAGGAAAATATGCACTTGGAAAAGATGCTAGAGAAGGCCAGAAAAGAGAAACAGATGTTAAGGCACATGGCCTATCACTATTTGGCGAGAAACAAAGTTTTCAAAGCAAGAATTAGGATTTTGAAGGCCAAGTTGAGGAAAGCTTTGAGGAAGAGGAAAGGGCAAGACAAGCTCAAGATTTTGGTTGAGGCTTCCTTAGCCTAACATAGCACTTGATGCAGGACACTCAACCCAAATTTCAAGAAATTTGGGATACTTTTTATCAATTTTGAGATTTTTGGAGCAAAACACAGGTTTTTCTGCCTAATGCGTCGCGCCACCTGGCGCACGCTTTTTCTAGGGACCTCCTTTAGAGGAAACGTCAGCATTTTTGGATTCCTCGGGAAAAAATATGACTTCCCACAAATGGCCAAGAAATTTTGTCAAGTTTTGAGCTTCTAAAAGAGTAAAAAGCACCTCAAAAATGCCATTTCTGCTCCTTTTTGGCTACACAGGAAGCAGTGTTGGGAGAACTCACTTTTGGAGGGGCAAATGGATTTCAAATTTAGAAATTCCACTTATTCTGGAAATTAGGGAGATAGAAATTTCCAAAAAGTCCACTTGGAGCAAATTTTGTGCACAGGAAGGCCTCCAACATTAGTTGCAAAAAGGCGCTACGCATAGGGACAGAGGCACGATGCACAGGATGGAAAATTGAATTTTTTTGCCCAAAAAACTCTGTTTTTCGCCCAATTTTTCTTAGTTTGACTTTTCTCTATCTCATAGTTAAAATCATGATGTAATTTGATGTAAATGGATAGAATTTGATGTAAAAATGTTGAAAAATCACTCATGGAGGTTGATACATCATGAAAAGGTAGTTTTGAACTGAATGAATTAGTTTCCTAGGTTTTAGAAGCATGTTGTTCCACTGCCTACTTTTCAGTTCTTAGTTTAGATTTTGTTTGAAATAGCTCCTACACTCATGAATTAGACCCCTAAAGCCTAGCATGAGTTTTTTTTTGTCTATATCTAGTACTTTTTCAGTCATTTGTCAAGGTTGGACTCTTGTGAAAGCTTTTGAGCAACATTGTACATTGATCTCTGCAGTTTGGCAAAGGAATAGACCAGGGTTTGCAGCATTTTGTGGGATTCATGTGGCAAGTTGATTTGGTATTGTTTCTTCTTTTGTAATTCAAGTTTTACATGTGTTTATGTATGCCATTTTCTCTCTCTTTCAGCTGAACTAAATGAATCAAGGATAAAGGTAGAAATCATTGAAGTTGTAGTGCTCTACCTACGGTTTATTTAATTTTCTATGTTTTCAGCAGTTTGAAGAGGATCCCTAAGATTTTCATGCCCTCTCCAACTCTTCACCAGTGTTAAGCCTCTCCATCTCACTTATTCTAAAGTACTAAACCATTTTCCTACCTTGCCCTACAGAAACCTCTGCAGGACTGTGTCCATTCCCCAGACCCAAATCTGTCTTTTACATTTGAGTCAGCAAAACATCATCAAATTCAATCAAAATTCTCTGAGCACATACCTAGCCTAAGATTAGTCTTTACATCAGTCATCTCAAAGCCTCATTTGCTATATTTTTCTGAGATTGACAAGGAGAGAGCCCTCTCCCAACCTGGTATTTCTAGCCACCAGGTTAAGCGTAGTATGATGTTACCCTAGATCCTACCTTTTTCAACTTGAGGTAGATTTAGGCACTAACAGGAGGTGAATAATGATGATGGAAACATGCTTAGAAAATTTCAAGTCAATCCAGTCTACCGTTTGGGAGATATGGACAAAACAAGTCACGTCCCATTAAAATCTAGCATTAGCATAATGAGGGTGCAAATCTGAAGGTTGAAGTAGACTCCTGAAGATCAAATCTAGCCAGAGGATACTTGTACACAGCAAACAAGCCACACATCAGGGAGCAAAAAGCATACAACAGAGGATATACAGGCATGCAACAACTAAAATATGAGCATGCAACAACAAAGGAACCAAGATGCGCCACAACACGAGCATTCGCTTTGCAGGTAAGTGTCTAACCCTCTCCTCTGTTGCATTTGTGTAATTTGAAAATATGCATAAGTGAATGAGATGGTTAGGGTTAAATAAGAAAAGGTGGCCAGTTAACTGGGCCACCTTCATCTAGTTGACTGCACTCATCCGAAGATGTCACCATACGTGTGCTTAGTCAACTCACAGAAAAATCCAAAGGACAATTAATGGAGGGTATACAAACTCTGATGCAATGATGGGAAGTGATTGCAGGAAAGAGCTATGATGACAAGGTAGTGGGGACCAATAGTTCGAATGGGGCCAACATACACTTGGCCAGCTCACCCTCCATCATCGGAAATATCCATAAATAGCCATAACTACTCCTCCTTAAAACACTCTCACCACCTTTTCTTTCATTCCATCCTCATCCACTTAGTTGCAGCAAGCTCCTTGTCACCCCACAGCATCGAAACCATCATTCTCTATCGTTTTCAACCATCTTTCTGCTATCATCATTCTACAAGAGCACCTACAACAAGTTATATAGGAGGGGTACTAAGCAATATTTTGAAGAGAACACGGGGTTTTTGCTTGATTCTGAGTTGAGGAGGTAGGTTCTGTAGATACCCACCTTGATTATTAATGTATGTAAGAAATGATACAATTTTAAGGAGGAATTGAGCTTGTAGAAGAAAAGGAATTCCATAAAAGTTTCTGCCTATTTTCTTAAAAGAAAACGCACAAATTTTCCTCTGTTTTCCTATTTCTTCAAAAAAAAAAAATTGTCTCTATCTCTACCTGGGGTGTTCCATGGGGTATAAGAAAAATGATAGGGGTATTCATGTGGAAAGAACCCACAAATTCAGTAAGGCTCCATGAACATCCCGAGGTGGTAGCCATTTTCACCAAAGAAAATTGGATTCCATTTTTCGAAAATTTTGAGGGTTTGATGAAGAAGTGGCTCAGGAGTTTACCCTTTCTTTAGTACCTCACTAAAGACCTTTGCCACTGTTACTTTTAGAGGGCTTACCATGGCTTAATTAAACTATTAGTGGAAGAAGCCCTCCATACCTTCACAATCCCCATAGCATGGGAAATCTTCAGAAACATGACAGAAGGAGATGGTATAAAGGCCTTCACATATGATCTCAGTCCTTCTGATACTAAGGAGGAAGAGCAGAAAGGGGGAAAGGGGAGGAAACTAAGAAGCAAGAAGGGGAGAAGGAGGATACCAAAACAAATAAGGAGGAAACCAAAACAGAGGAGGAAGAAACCAAAACCGAACAAAAGGAAAAAGACCAGCAGAGACAGAGAAGACAAAAGGAGAGGAAAAAGGGGTAGAAAAGATAGAAGTGTCTCCTGAGACCCCAGAAAGGGAGGCAGCAGCTACTCTTGCTTCCCTTAGCATCCTAGTTAAACCGAAAAAAAAGAGGAAGGCAACCATCAAGGTATTTCAAAGCTCGAAAAAGCACAAGAATAAAAACAGGGAAGCTACAACCATCCTCAAAAGAGCTTATCATAATTGAAGATTCCCCTACTGTCAAAAGGGAAGAAACTCCCTCCAAAACCCCCATCACTTATGAAAGAGGCAGCCCTAGATCTTCCACTTGGAAGGAAAGAATAAAACTACAGGACTCGAAAACAGTCCTACAGGAGGCATAGACTGCTCTACAGGAGACCCTAACAAAGCTACAGGAGACCGAAAAACTTGAGAAAAGGGTAGAAGAGCAGACCAAGGGAAAGGATGAAGCAGTAGAAACACAAGAACCTGACCCCCAGCCTAGTTTGGTCTCTTATTACAATCTTCTTGAAGGGGGAAAAATTATTCCACATAAATTTTTAGTCCCACATTTCCTTGAACTCGAAAAAGAAAGGGTAAAGATCCATAGATGGATGCAGATCACCAAGTCAAAAGGGGTGGAAGACATTGGCCACATGGAGAGCAAGCTTAGAGAAATGGGTAAGGAGTTAAGCACTATAAGACATACATAAACAATCAAAAGATCTCACTTGGAAGCAGAAAACGAAATGTTAAGGAAACAACTGCAAGAAAGGGAAATCCAATTAGCATGCATGGCCAGCTGGTCTATGGAGGCACTACAGTGCAGACAACCAACAAAATCATATGGAGTATACCTCAAAGACCAGTGGCTACAGTTCTATATCGAGACTCTGACACAGAGAGGCACCATGTCTTTTCAGGATTGTAGACAGTTCATGACCTATGTGACCACAGTTCAGCAGAAGACAAGGCAAAGATAACAGAGTTTTATTTGCATAACATGGCCCTCACTGATATGAACCTATGGGACCCTAATGTTAGGTTAGGGGACTTGCAGTTGATGTCCATGGCATCATGGATGAGTCATGAGGAGAAAAGGGCAACAAAAATCAGGAAGTTGATGGTAAAGGAACAAAATGAACCCCTAATGATTAGAGAAGAGCCATCAGACGCTATGGCTCTCATTAGCACCGACTACTTGCAAATAATCCTCAAATTTCCCTTAAATACATAAATAATCAGGCTTAGGCCATTGCACATTTTGAGGACATGGAAAGATTACTTGGAGATGACTGTTTTCATGCTTGTATGAGGAGGTGGAATACACTGCCACACAGCTTATAGATCAGGGAGTAACACTCCCCAAACAAGATGAAAGAAGCATTGAGGAGAGTGCCACTGTATAAGCACTCTATGCAAAGTTTGAGGGTCAATTGGATTGGCCTCAAACTAAGCCCCCCACTACTACTAGGCCTGCTAGAGGGCGCAAAAGAAGAAGAAGAGAAACAACAGTGGGAAGAGGTGGATAGAAAGGTAGGATTCCATGATAAAGAAGAGGATCTCACATCAAAAGCATGGGATGTCAAAGAGGCCATTAGGGCCATCAAAGATAAGGAGATGGACTAGTTGCTGAGAGAAAGAGTGACACATTTAGTAGGGGGTGATGATGAGCCCCATAAATGGGTAATTATATTGGGTTCATTTTGCCTCCTAACTTAGCTTAATCCACCATTCTCATTAGTTTATTGCATGTTTTTCATTATATTTATGCTAATAGAGTGAGTTGGTTTAGTCATTATGCCGTGAAGTCTAATGTGTGCTTAATGTAGATTTTTGGTCAAATTTTGGAGACAAAGTCAAAGGTTTAATGAACATTTGGCAAGAAATATTCGAAGAAGACAAGGGAGAGGATTTTTAGGAGGGTGTCCCCCTCATTTATGACTCCCTACTTCGAATCCTCCTTCAGAAAGCTCGGAGCACAAGCAGCCACATCAATGCATCAAAGAGGCAGCCGAGCAAGTGAAGAATAACTGTTGTCTATCTCAAATCTTAAGAGCCAAGCCTCCTTGATTTTAGCGGAGCTATTGGAAGCTCTAGTTGTATAAATAGAAAGGCATAGGGCCTCATTAGGTTGTTCGATGTTAGTCAAATTTTCGCACTTTTGTTGCAGCTTTTGCTCAGCTCATTTCGAGCTTACTTCTCTGGACAGTTTCATGTAATGTGACTATTATTTTGATAATGAAGATGAAATATTTTCTGAGCCAGCATTGAGTTACCTCAGAGGGCTGAAACTCTTGGGTTAGGGCCCATCCCAAGCTGCCTAGCACCTCTTGTTTTGTATTTTTATGTTTTTTTGCAGTTTATGAATTAGTTGTTGTTAGATAAATTTATTCCTTAGTTAGAATAGGTTGTTTTTGGTGATTTACAAAGTTGTTTTCATTTCAGTTTGATGTAGTAGGTTCAACAGTGAAATGAAAAAGATACAAAAAGGCCATCAACAGAGCCTTGGCCTCCCTTCCTTCCTTTGGGACCATGAACTGAGGCCAAGACCCTCTTGCTACCACAAAAACACAAATTTTCCTTCTCCGTGCAATTTCTAGTGTTGTAGTTTGCTTTAGAGGTTAATGCTTTGCTTTAGATCTATTTTGCCATGCTCATTTCTGTTCTTGCAATAAATTTCCTTCCATGCTTTCCTTTCCTTATAGCATTATTCAACATTTTATTCTCATAGATCATAATTTAGGTTAACATGAGATGCAGTTCTGTTTTTGGTGTAGCTAGTTCCTTTGCTTGCTCAGTTTTGGTGTTTGATTTGCATCTCTCTTGCAGTACATCTTTGCTCATAATAAGTCAGTAACTCAGCATTCACCATCTCTTTTGCTACATGTTCCACAAGTCATTCACAACCCTTCATAAATTTTCCTGAATTTTTTGCACTTTTCTCATAAACTTTCCTCTCGTCCCTTGAACAAATCAAACCATCATTCTCTTCCCTAATCCTCCTTGATGAACTTCAGACACCTTAATGCATCCTTCTAGTCTTCAACTACCATTTCTAACCATTTTCCCACCTTTAAAACCTCTAAAACAACCCTCGGCATCCTCTTGTAGATCCCCTGCAACCTCCTATAGAATTTCCTGTAGGTGACTTTTTGAAGCCTGATTGCAGGGAAAGCGTCCAGAAAGTTACCAGAGGCCTCCTAGGACCCCTCCACACCTTTCTACACCTCTGCAAACCCCAAGGTCGTCCTCCATCACTATCTAATCGCCACCACATC
Organism: Pinus taeda; assembly: GCA_000404065.3. Lineage (NCBI taxonomy): Eukaryota > Viridiplantae > Streptophyta > Pinopsida > Pinales > Pinaceae > Pinus > Pinus taeda. Next base: position 66,468 of record APFE030828975.1, on the reverse strand, counting down.
CATAAACAAATAGATTATATGCATGATAACTTCACATAAAATACATAAAAATCCAAAAAGATGTTTTTTCTCATTTCCTTCTAGAAATAGCTTGATTAGATGTAGTTTACTTCCTCAGTAGGTAATGACATTCATTTCATAGGTTTTCACCTCTCTTTCTGCAAAAGTAGGGTTAGTTGGAAAATTAGCGTTTGCTAGGTTTGCTTTAAGTTCCAGTCTTATTTTTCTTTTTGCGAGTAGAATAGCTTCTGTAGAGTAAGCTTTTATTTATTTCATCATATATAAAGCTTCTTCTCAGATTCATAAAAATTGGCTTGAGCTCCTAGTGATCTTGCGCCAACTGACCAAGTGACAGCATGCAGTAAGAACTAGTACTTGTGTATATAGCACCGTTGCTTCCAAGTTTGTTACGAACTACCGGGTTGATAAAAGTAAAGTAGGAAGCTCCAGGAGTTGCAACATTATTGCTGCAACACTAGTACTCACTAGCCTAGAAGATGTGTTGTTCTCAAATTCGATGAGGAGACAAATGTTCATTTGATTATGGATTGCAACTATTCATAATCAGCGTGTTTGGAGGTACAAACAAGATTAGAAAATGTTTTGTCGAGAAATTTTATTGAAATGGGCTTTTAAAGCTATTCCATTATTAGTGGCGTGGGGATATAGTTCGCAAAGAGCCTTTCAATTTCTTAAAAAAAGAAAAGAACAAAGAAAAAGAAGAAGAATATATAGTATAATATAATATATAATATATATATATATATATATACCCTCGTCGCAAGTATTGGACTCAACTTATTCAATAATTTCTCATAAGATGAGGAAAAAAACCGAGTGAGGTTAGTGGTTCTGAGAACTTTCGTCATGACAGGATCCTATTACATGAAGAGGGGCACAGATTCTATTCTTCGTGCATATTTATTATATGAAATTTAGGGTACGATTGGCGGAGGGGTTATAATTATATAGAAGATGACACTAAAACTAATATTGTTATTAAGAAATGAAAAAATACGCCTTCGTGAACGGCAACATCAAAAGTATCCATATCATTCATATAAAAGGAGATACTATTAAGGGTTTGAAGACTGCAAAACACGAAATATAACCTTGAAGGCAACGATGACGGCATATTAGCTTATCAATAAACTTATGAGAACATTTAGCATCCATATAAAAACTATAGTCACCAGGAGATAAAACTAAGAGTTCGAATACTACAGCCCAGTGAAAGACACCATGGCAGCCTCGAATAAGTGTGAGTAAGCTCTGGTAATGGAGAATATCAGCGTTCACAAGCTCAAGCCTCTGACTTCCATTCACAATGAAATAGTATAAACATACATATTGAATGAAACAAATAATTAAATGAGAATACTCTACAAGCTGGGTTGGTACTAACTACTCCTCTAATAATATAGCCTTTGGCAAGGAGAGACTTCACAAGCCACGAGGCAATGAAACCCGCCGCCCCCGTCACACAAACTGTTTCATCTGTTTCCATACTCTGCTTCATTTATTCTGATATCCTGCTTTATGGCAGAAGCTGTGGGTAGAAACTCTCAAATGAATCAGCTGGCAGTTTGCACAATAAATAGGGGAAATGAAAAGGAGACGCAGGGTTCATAATGCTTTGTGGAGAAGGGAGAGGGAAAGAAAAATTTAGCAGAAATGAAATAAAATATTAACCTTTATTAAATTACATATAGTTTATGTCATTATTAGTTTTTTTTGCTTTTTGCAATTTAATCTTTTTATTCTTCAAATTAATGATGAGCTGACCTAACTTTCTAATAGTCTCCTCACTGAAAAAACAATGTCAAGGAACTGATGTTAATATATTGCTGTAACTATCTCTGTTGTCTCCAAACGCATCACATTCCAAAACGAAATATTTTTTCCATTCCACTAATGGATAAATGCAAAAAATACACACCAGTTCTTCCCTAACTTTTTAAAGTCTTTTCCACCACCTATTTCCCACTAATTAATACAAATTAATTTTTAATTGAACAATAAAAATCTTTACTCTCCCGAAAATAATAACTCCAGTATATATATATTTTTGGGTTATAAATCACATATAAAATTAAATTCTTAAACATAAAACATCAGCAGAAACATACCCGTAAAAGGTAACCATGAAATTTCACTTCAAATGACAAATACGATGGTAGTCTACTATTCGTACGATTTCTTCGCGATTGTACAACCGATTTTTTCGCTAGATCAAATGTTGACCGTCAAACATCATAAAAAGGATCACAAAAGCATTTACAAGCTCGATTGGATAGGAAATTGTGAGTGGCTACTAGCGGTGAATTTATAACTCAAAGAGGTTGTATTATTATTTTATGTTTTAATTTTTTTTAATTGAAATTTGTATTATTATTTTATGTTTTAAATTTTTTTAATTGAAATTTGGTAATCAGTTGTAAGTGTAATTTTATTGATGATGATGATGATGGCGTCGGTGGTGGTGGTGGTGGTTAACATCCATTGAAACTAAATTGGTCTATCGGACTTATAATTTATGATGATGATGATGGTGGTGGTGGTGGTGGTGGTTAACGTCCACTGAGACCAAGTTACCAAAATTAACAAATTATAAGTTTATTTTAAAAATGGTATACAAACATAATTCATATTAACATGAGTTATTGGACATGTGCTATTAGTCTCCCATGATATTGTAACAAAGCTTATTTACACTATAAAAATCTCCATGGTAAAGTGGAAGTGAATAGTTTAATGTGGTTACTAGCCATTTAATTGATATGGTTGGGCTAGAATATATGTTATTTTGATTTGATTTTATAATATTTTTTAATTAAAGTGAAAAGCAAAAAAACTATAACTACTTTTGGCATAAACCTCAGCTATTTATTCAAACATTTATTAAAATATTATGCAAAGGTTAAATCCCTACCATCCATCTATTAATTATTATTGATAATTAAATTAAATTAAGATTTTAGGAATTTTATTCAAAATAGACACACTTCTCAATCTATTAACAATTAGTTATCAATAATAATCATGTTATAAAAAATAAATTATAATTTTTTTTTTAATTTTTTTTTTTTTAAATTTAAATTAAGATTGAAATAATTTTGATTAATTTACAATTTGTTTTTTAATCAAATAGAACAATATTTGAAAAATTTGAGGGTCCAAGATAAAGATAGATTTACAGAATGACCTTTACCCCTTACCATTCATGACTCATTTTAAATAAATATGAATTTATCCTATTTCACTCAACATAATCTATAATAAATATATTTTTTATTTTTTAAATATAAATATAATTATGTCGTAACATAAATACCCATACATAATTTTATATCATAGATTAATACTCAAGGTTAAGAAACAACTAAGGTTTCCGCAACTTACTAATCAATGGTAAAATCTAGTGGTTCAAAAAACAAATCAACTTCTGTTGAATTGAGGCTTCTGTGATCCATAACAAGTTTAAAAGAATTCTTCGGCGTAAATCACAAGAAAAATCATTTCTCGACAACAAGTGTGGTTCATGGTCAGGACAAGTTGAAGAAACAGATCCAGCTTAGCATGCTAAATAGTCTCAGCAAAGACTTGAACGACTAACATGACTCATGGCTAATTTTGACTTTAGGACCAGGGTCAAGAAAATTAGTTAAAATTTGTGAATATAAAAATTTAAAATAATTTGAATAGTGTTAAAGGTTAGTTAAAAAGTTATTGTTAGATAATTAATAGTTATTTAAATGGGACTTAATGTATAAATTATATGTATATAAAATATAAAGTAATATATATAAAGGTTAGAAAATTATTGGAACGAGAAAAATAAATAAATAAAATTGAAATACAAATAAAAATAATACTATATATATTTTTATTAAGAAAGTTTAAAAAAAAATAATAAAAAAATAATTAAAAAATGAAAAATAAATAAAAATAAATAAATAAATAAAAATAAAATAAATAATTAAAAGTAAAAAATAAAATAATAAATAAGTATTAAATACATATAAACTAATTAATTAATTATTTAAAATAAATACATCATGCGAGTGACAAAAAAAACAACTACAGAGTCAAAAGGGGGAAACACTAGGAGGAAGGAAAAGATAAGGCTCCAAGGAACAAATCCGCGAAAAAAAAGGGAAAAAAATGAAAGCAAGAAGAAGCAAGACTAGGAAGAAAGGGTCGGGATCCAACAGCTACTGATCTTCCAGCCATCATCTCTATTGAGATTGATCGACCTTCTTTCAATTTCAATAGCTTCCCTGAATTTACGGTGATGGAACTGCGCAATCCTGGCAATAACCTTGGCCTCCTCAATACACACTTGATGCTTGGTCTTTTCCGCATGCTCTGCTTAGGTCTGCTGCATGTTCGTTAATCCTTTGATGGATGGAGCGCCCAGTTTCCCTGATATAGGGGGTCCCACAAGAACAAGGGATCAAGTAGACACCCTTCATATCTTTAGGATCAATGGGATCTTTCACCGATCAGAGGGATTTGATGAACCACACTTGTTGGTTCAAAACGCGTCGACAAATGATTTTTCTTGTGATTTACGCCGAAGAATTCTCTTAAAAAAACAACCTTTATTGAAGGAATGGTAGTTCAAGCCACAGTTTCATATAGTTCCATGCTAAAATATAGATCTGATATTCTGGTTGTCTAAGAACCTCTAACCCATACTATTCATTTGAAAGAGGATTCCTTTAGCTATGATTTTTTTGTTTTTCAGATCAAATTTTGGTCTATAGATTTAATGTGTTTTGGTTGTGGTTTATTTATCTCCATAAGTGGATTTCTAATACATGGAAATTAATCTAAATATTTGCCCTTTGGCTCAAGGTTTTTTGATGTTGCTTTTGATAATATTGAGGATAAGAAAAATATTTGTGAATCTAGGCACCAATTTTGGGTTAGTACTAGCCTTTTCATGGAGCCTCATTCTCGTAGCTTTGATCTGGTTATAGTGTAAATCTCCATGGCTCTTGTTTGGGTAAGGCTCCTGAACCTTTGTTGGAAAACAATGATAATATTGAGGGGGGGAGGGTGAATTAGTATTAAGGCTTATTTTTACTTCTTTATTCCAATTTACTTTTCTGATTTAAACTTGGCATCAAACCATATAACCAACATCAGTATATAATATGGTAGCAACATAAACTCAACACAAAAGCAAACCAACCATAAGTATCACACACATAGCCACAACGTTTTTCACGTGGAAACCCTTTCGGGAAAAACCAAAAAGCTTGTTATTGTTATTGATGTAAATTAAGAGCACCCACTATATTACATGAATCTGTTTTGTGAGCACCCACTCATAGGAAACACTAACTCCCTTTGATTGTTTGCTAGCACCGACTAATAGGAAGCACCAACTCCCTCTATTTGTAGACACCTATCTAGCTTACCAAAAGCACCATATGAGGCACCAACCTCATGGATTTGTTGCAAGCACCAACTTAAAGCTCCTTGGATTTATGCAAGCACCAACTTGTAGGAGGCACCGACCCCTAAGCCTTCCCAAGCTCCACTATAGATGGAAACACCAACTTCCCATCTGTAGGCAATAACCCACATTCAAATAAGAATTGAATGTCCTTTGTGATTTGGTAGCAACTATGCCTGATCTTAGCTTTGATATCTTCTCACTCTGTTGCGCTTTACAACTTTCTATAGCTCTCTTAAGCAACCCTGTGATCTACTCAACAACAATCACTCGCATCCCTCTGCTTTCTTCTCTCAACAACATTCACTATGCTCTCTGCTACTTTTCTATCCACAACACACAGTCTACTTTTGGCCTTGCATCACACAGCACAAGCTCAACTCTCGAACTTCTGCTCACAGCATCTCGCACGTACCTTCGACCTTCCACATAGTATACGAGCACTTCAACCTTGAACACAGAGCACATGCACTTCATCCCTTCCTTACATAATTCATAGGCACCTTCATCTTTTCTTACACAAAACACAAGAAAATATCACCTTTCACACACAAATCGCTGCTCTTGGGGTCTCTTTATCTCTACATAATCACTCTCAGCCTCTCTATGTAGAACTGGCTCCTCCTTAGCCTCAAGCAACACTGTTCACACTCAAAGATATTTCCTCTTGGCTCTCTAGAAATTATGTTGCATTCCTCATCATGCTCAATCGAGCTCCTGGGTTTTGTTCCTATGTTGTCTCCCTAATCGGTGCTGCCACACTATCTTGTGTCAACACTACACGTTGTACCTCAACATGGCCTTGCATTCTATTGTATGCATCGGACTTGGTCTCTACCACTGCATTCAGTTGAGAATGGGGCCTTGACTATTGTGACTATTTTCTCCATACTGAGAGTTAATTCTTAGTCCACCTACTTACTCAAGTTAGGCACAGTCCTCTCTATGTTGCAACTCTCCCATCACTAAGGCTCTCCATGCCGAGAATTTAATCTTAGTCCACCTACACATTTCACTGAGACTCTCCATGCCTCTTCATGGGTTATGTTAGGTTTTGTATTATTCTTTCCATGACTATCCTCCCTAGTTAACCAGGGGGCAGCAGCCCCACCTATACAGGGAGCGGTTAGCCCCCGTTTATGGGGTCTAGGGAAGCGCCCCGGGGAATTTTTTTTTTGGACCCTATATTAGGTTGGGTGGACCTACCTATGGTTTTGTGCATGGTTTTGGATGCGATGGTTTTTGGCCCATGGTATTGGATGCTTTGACATGTATAAATATGTATTGTAACATTGAAAGGAACATAATGAAAAATCAAGCTGGTACTCCTGGTTTAGGGATATATGGGAAAATATTTCTGTATATGTGTTTTATGTGTTATTCTCTCACATTGTTTATTTTCTATTCTTAGAATTCGTATGCATGTAATTTCTGTACAGAGTTAAAACCTACAATTGGTATCAGAGCTATTTTGGCTTCAAGGGGACGCCTTTGTTTCTAAGGGGTTTCGCTCGGACTTGTGGTAGACCCTGTTCAGTGGGAGATCTATGGATCGATTCTGGTGGTGAAAGAAGATGACGAGTAGTGGAAAGTTAGAGATCGAGAAATTTAATGGTCAGAGTTTTGAGTTGTGGAAACTCAAGATGGAGGATCTATTGGTGGATAAAGATTAGTGGATCGTGGTAGATCTAGGTACTAAACCAACGGGAGTGTCTGATGAAGAATGGAAGAAGTTGGATCAGAAGGAAAAGAGTAAAATACGATTGTGTGTTTTAGTTTCAGTATTGCTAAATGTATTAGGGGAAGCTATAGCTAAGGCTTTGTGGGACAAGTTAGGGATTTTTACCAATCTAAGTCTTTGGTAAATAAACTGTTCCTACGGAAAAAGCTGTATAACCTGAGGATGAAAGATGGAGACTCGGTGACAGAGCATCTGAACGCATTTAATATTGTGGTAAGTCAGTTATTATCTTTTGATATTAAAATTTCAGATGAAGATAAGTGCATCAGTTTGTTGTGTTCTCTACTAGATTCGTGGGATAGTCTGGTTATTGCAATAGGTAGCAATGAAAATTCCTTGTAGTTTGATGAAATAGTTTGATCCTTGCTGACGGAGGAGATGAGATGGAAAAATATGGAGAGCTAGAATGGTGATGCCTTGTCTGTACGAGGATAGTCCCAGAACATAAACAAAAATAAGTCATTGAGTGGGAGATCTAAATCTCCATGAAAACCTGTAAAGGTGGTGTGCTGGAAATGCAGAAAGGAAGGGCACTACAAAGGGGATTGTAAATTTAAAGCTCCTGACAAAGGAAATGGAGCATCATGCTCCTTTTGCAGAAGCGAAAACCACCTCAGATGAAGGTGGGGATGTGTACTTAGCTTTTTCAAGTACACTTGTAGATCATGAGGTATTGTAGATTGACTCAGGTGCTTCCTTCCAATTCACTCACCATAGAGAGTGGTTCTACATGTATGAGAAATATGATGGTGGTGATGTATTCTTGGGGGATGACAAGAAGGCTAGAATTGTTGGTCATAGAAAAGTAAAGTTGAAGTTGCAAGGTGGAAGGGTTAGAACACTTCCGGGTGTTCTGCATATTCTTGCATTGGCCAGAAATCTAATTTTCGTAAGCAAGTTGGATGATGCAGGTGTAAAAATAGTGTTCGAGAAGGATACGTGTAAGATGGTTCGAGGAGAACTGGTATTGATGCGGGGAGTTTAGATTGGAAATATGTACAAGCTGCAAGGTATGACTATTATTGATGGGTGCAACAATTCTGTGGTTCCTGAAAGTGTAGCAGAAAATCTAGTGGTCTCAAGAGAGAAGACCATGTTGTGGCATCAAAGGCTTGGACATATTGGAGAGAAGGGCCTTCGCATACTTCATGGTAAAGGTATGGTAGAAGGCAAGAGTAATAGCTCTCTAGATTTTGGTTTCTATGAAAATTGTGTATATGGGAAGAAGAATCAGGTGAGTTTCCCCTCTGGTGGTAAGAGGGTGAAATAGATATTAGAACTTGTGCACAGTGATGTGTTTGGACATGTGAAGGTTCCATTACTTGGTAAGTCTGTGTACTATGTATCATTTATAGATGACTTCTCAAGGAATACATGGATATATTTCCTTAAGAATAAATCTGAAGTCTTTGACAAGTTTAAAAAATTTAAGGCTTTGGTGGAAAACCAGACAGAGAAGAAGATAAAGGTGTGGAGGACAGATAATGGTGGAGAGTTTTGCAATAAAGAATCTGAAGAATTTTGTAAGAAGTGTGGTATAGCACGATAGAAGACTAGTCCATACACACCAGAGCAAAATGGAGTTGCAGAAAGAATGAATAAGATGTTGATGGAAAGGGAAAGAAGCATGCTCAGTGGTATCGGGTTAGGATAGGAATTCTGGGTAGAGGCGGTGGAGGCAGAATGTTACTTGGTCAACAGATCACCTTCATCAGCATTGGAGGATAAGACTCCGCAAGAGGTATGGACTAGTAAGAAACCCTCTCTTTCACATCTAGCAGTATTTGGATGTGATGCATATGTACATGTTCCAAAGGAGAAAAGAACAAAGTTGGATAGTAAATCTGAAAAGTGCATATTTATTAAGTTGAAGGATGGTTTGAAGGGTTATAAGCTTTGGAACCCAGTGTTGGCTTGATGGGGCCTGACCCACGTTCAACTTTAATTAGCCAAACAAATCCCTACACTATTGGTCCTTTCGGCATCAGCCCAAGGAGCGCGGACTGAAGTCTCACCTGAAGCAGTATGGGGGGATGCTAGAAACAAGTTTAGGCACCTTGAGATGGGCGTGATGTTGTTTAATTCCCTCCATCCCTACCTTCACATAGGTTGCTTTGCTCTAGGGCTTGCAAGACAAACCCTCTATTCTGTCCTTCAATACCTCTGCGAAAGGATACGATCGTCCTTTGCACAACTTGAGCCTGCTGCTCAGATTCTTTCGTGCTGCTATTGCAGCGTGTCGTACAAATTCCCCAATTAATTTAAGTTCCTTTCTTATCTTATCAAACAATTATAGTTATCCCCGTATAAACATATATTTGTAAATGCGTTTAGTTATTCACTGTAATTGCATTCATTTGTGCACCATATAAGTAAAATAAAGAAAAATCATACATAACATATCAAGATCCATCAACAGAAAAAAGACATAGAAATTGCAGAATATCACTCTTTATTAATATCTTCCAAGTGGTTACAAACTCTGTCTACCTTGTGCACACAGCTGCAGGGGTCCACGCACGTAGCTGCGGAATTCGACCCTAGGCCTATGTGCACTCAGCTGCAGAGCCTCTACCTACGCTACAACCCAAGAATTAGACTTCTTGCTCTACTACTGTGATTCTATTACATCATCCATCATTGTCTGTCTCCTTCAAACTAGTTAGAGCTTAGCTATTTTTATACAATCCCATGGTCCGTGGACCATGGGTAGTTCTCTTATAGCTAACCTTACTTTTACAAAACTAAGGGTGGACTACCCTTTATGACACATAGCATTATCGCACTTTGCGACCACAAATTGCGGAGTCTTTACAATAATATTACAAAAATTGACTTAAACATGGGCTTTTAACCCCAAAATTGCCCTTGGGGGATCTTGCTCCCAACAAGCCCCCAACACAAACATTGTGACTCGCCCTCGAGTCACTCAGTAGGCACGTAGATATTTGTGCCCCAAAATTTCCCTTGGGGGATCTCACTCCCAACAAGCCCCCAACAAAAACATTGTGACTCGCCCTCGAGTCACTCAGTAGGCACGTAGATCTTTGTGTGAAGCCCATCCAACTCGACCCTGATGACCACAACTTTGGCTATGCACTGAGCTGCTGCATGCTTTGCATATTCAACTATTTTCTCGATTACAACCCCTGCGCTGTCAACCTGAAGTTATTGTTGCATCGCTTGCAGATTCACAATATTTCCTTCAATGTTTCCTATGACTTCATAAGCTTCCTCCAGCCAGGGCTTGAGTCGCGCCTTCAACACATCTTCCTTATGCAACACTGTGTCCACCTGTTCCTTCAGCGGCTTGGCTAACCTCTGTGTGAGCATGACTGTTCATGATGTGCCCTTAACTTCATCACAACATTCTTCGAGTTTGTGCACTTCCTTTTCTAGCCTCTAGATGTTTGGGTCCACCTACAAGTTGGGTAGGACCTCAAACAATTGTTCGAACAACTGTGTGCATGCCGCTACTGCACTCTCCACTACTGCAACTGCTTCGGTGACAGGGGCTACCTGCTGTTCCTTTACCTCTGGCGACATTGAAGGCTACACCCTCAATTGGAGCTCTGTAATCTATAGGTTCAACTCCAACTGAACCCGCGCCATCTCTATCCGAGTGTCGTACACCCCTGTGGCCAATTTGCGGATGTTGATCTCAACTGGCTCCTCCTCCAGAATGGCCAACTTTGGGACCATTTTTCGTGCCTCCTCCATGACCTGTATGATCCTCTTGCTCTGGCTGGTTGCCTCAGCCTCAGCAGAGATGGCAACATTCCTTTGCAGGGCCCTGTGCTCGTTATTTATCTGCTATTCACTAATCACCTAGAGGGTGCTATGCTCACGGGCCCTCAGTTCTACAATTACTCCATCCTGCAAGAGGTGGAGTGCCTTGTGTGGAAGCACTGCCAGGTTCAGTCCAACTCCCTTCAAAGCAATAAAAGTGGGCCTATCAACCTCATTTTGCATGGTCAGTGCTCCATCTGGCAGCACTATAGCACTTGAAGCCTTCGTGCACAGCATATTGGCAGCCTTTGACGTGCCAATAACCAAGCTGTTGGAGAGCGGACCAGCTTGCATCACATGAGTCTACAACTCCTACAGCCCAGTCTGGATGGCCCCTAGGATGATCTACTGCTACTTCTTGAATTGCTGCAGGGCCTCCACGGCGACGTCTCTGATTGTGTCACCAATGTCATATAAGTCATCCTCCGTTAGTGTGATAGGGCCTAGCGAGGTCTTGGTTGCATTGGATTTCTTTCTGGACCCTCCCTTTTCCAGATCTCTCGGGTGTTCAATGTGGGTAGAAGTCTCCTGAGGGTCTGCGTCGTGCTGCTCTGTGTCCTCTTCTTCGATCTAAGGTGAAGACACCATGCGCCTTTGTCAGAGCCCCGCTATGTGCCACCTGTCTGTTTTCCTCCCTCGTTTCCTCCCTGTTCTGCCTGGGTCTTCTCAGCGGCCTCCTTTTTCCTAGTTTCAACCAGCTATGCCATCTTCATCTTGGCCTCTTCCTTCTTCTTCTATGTGGCGGACTTGCTTCCACCCACCGCTAAGTCTGTGGTTGTGTGCCACTCCGCCGGCCATTTATCCAACACCGAATTGATGGCATCATATTTGGCTAGGTATGGCAAATCCTACCACTTCTGCATAGGGTCCTTTCGCGCCCTAATTTATATGCGATGGAAATCAACTTTAAATTTAGCATAGATCTGCAGGTTAGCATATACCATGGGCGACAATCGCAGCTTGCAACTGATGGCCATCCTAATATTCATTTCCATCAAGATCCAGAAGATCTTGTTGTCCTGAACGTGCTCTGTGTCCTTGGTCGCCTAGAATGAAGCGTACTTCATTGCTTCAGGAAGTTCTAGTGTGACCGAGGGGAATTTGGCTCTCTTTTGGTAGATCCCATGCTACAAGAACAATCGATAGCAAGAGCCACGCGTAGTGGAAGGTCTTGTTCTGCTCTTGTGCTTTGTGGAAGTTCGCCAGGAACTCTCCACAAAGGTAGTTTGACAAGTTAAACTATACTCCTTCTGCGCACTGCTATACGAGCGCGACGACAGGCGCCGACACCTCATCAACACGACACTTCCACATCACCTTCCCTACAAGGATCTGTGTTGCCACCTTCATAGTGGGGTCGTAGATGTTGGAGATAACGTACCCGTACGACTTCTTTACCAGTTTGAACTTCTCTTTCATTGACTCTGCGAGCACCTACTCACCACCCTTGCCACCAAAAGATCATAGCTAGATTTTCACTTGTATACGACAGATGCGTTATGTGGTGAATCAACATATCAGTGATGGGTATCAGCTCCTCCAACCACAGACACCCATCATGCACCAAGCACAACAGCTACTTGACGACCACCACTATCAGGGGCTGCGGTTATAGTGCGACACCTAGAGTAGGTTGAGTAATCCTGCCTTCTATACTCCTCTGAGCCACTTCTGTGGCTCCAATGCAAACATCCCCGTATTTGTGTCTATGATGCGGTGCATCAGTTGTTTGGTCACCAAGTTCGGGAAATTCTCGTGGTCCGCCGAGGCCCAGTCTTCGAGATTCAATACGGGCACCCATGCTAATCGCAAACCGTCAAAAGCAATTCCATCCAGTAGCAGAGGGGTTTGCAGGGAAGTCTTACTTTCATCAATGTCCTTTGGTACCTTGGACTTAGGCTTGTAAGGAGGGACATATGACAACTGTGTAATAGGGTCTGCACCCTAGGCTTCAACCTCCTCTATTTCCACTCCAACATCCTCATCGTGCATGGGGATTTCTTCGATATCCTCCTCCTCTACTTCTAGGTTTATAGCCTTGCCTTTCTCTTGGGCAGTGGGCTTTGGTGGGTTTCGTCTTAGTGACGCGCGCACCGGTATGGCTAGCTACTTGCCATTCTTGTCTTTCATAGTCTCCTTGGTAGGGGTTGGCTTGAATCTCGGCATTCTCAGGGATTTAGCAACCTCCACCAGTACTTCGGCCAGTTCCAGGGCAGCGACTCCAACCCCCATATCAATCTCCTACACATTCTCCTCAATGACCACTCCTACGGTGTCCGTAGCTCCTGTGCGTGTCGACATGACACTATTCACTAGTCTTGTGTTTCCTTTGACAATTGTTCAAATGCCGAACTCGCTACTAGATCTTGAAAGAATTCATAGTTCATGTGCACTTGAGAGCACAACAACTTAATTCTCAAAATGCCAAGTGTTTTTCGTTGGACAACCACTTGTAATTTATAGGGCATTTTGAATTCAAATCTGACCATTGCCCCCAAAATTGGTTCATTAATGCTGAATTGGCGACAAATTTTCAAGGATCTAAGCCATAAATTTCATCTTAAATGTCGGTCGCACACTCCATTTAGCCTCACTTTTGCTGTCTTTTCATGAACAATGACTTTAATGGTCACTTTCTAGCCGACCTACACAATTTCTCCCTAGGTAGCACAGCTGCCTTCGCACTGCCATGAACCTAGTGACACATCCTTGCTTCACGCCATCGTCCAATCGTGCACCTCCCCAACTTGGGAATTGTAGTTTATATTCTTGCACCTCCTTTCAGCTGCCTGGAGTGCTAAGACTGTGCTTCTTTCATTTAGTCACATGGATGGACAACCGGTGTATGAATTTAAGTGACTACCATTCACCTTTCGTGGGAAGGGTTCTCCATTTAATTTCACCAACTGTACCGCTCCTCCATCGATAATCTCCTTAATAACATAAGGCCCTAACCAGTGCATCCTGAATTTGCCTAGAAATTTATCAAACTTACTATCGTATAATAAAACCAGGTCATTTGCCTTAAATGTGTGGAGCTTGATGTGTCGATCATGCCATGCCTTTTCCCACTGCTTTTGGACTTGCTAGTGAAATCCAGCCAAAAATATTTCTTCTTTGAGCTCATCCAGCTGTGTGAGCCTCTCCTACAGGGCTCCACGATCCGTCATACCTGTGAATGCTGCTTTGCACAGACTAGGTACGATGTATTCCATAGGTATTACTGCTTCCACACCATAGACAAGCCTAAAAGGGGTTTGTCCAGTTAATTTCTTGCATGTCGTTCAATAAGCCCATAGTACTGCAGGCATGCGTAGGTCCCAATCACCTCACTAAGCATTGTAAACCTTGTTCAATGTGTTTTCAAGAACTTTATTGAATGTCTCCACTATTCTATTAGCCTGTGGGTGATAAGGTGTGCTCTTCTGGTGATATACCTAAAATTCCTCCGTTAGTGCGCTGATCGTCTCATTCAGGAAGTGCGTACCACAATCACTTATCAAGATCTTCGGACATCCAAATCACATTAGTACATGCTCAAATAGGAATTTCATGGCATTCATGCCTGTGAAATCCTTCATTGGCTATGCTTCTACCCAACGAGTCAAATATTTCGTCATAGTGATCATGTATCTTGCTCCTGTCTTTCCTTGTGGTTGAATGGGTCCTAGAAAATCGATCGCCCAATTCTCGAAGGGTTGTAATGTCATTTGTGGATTCAAAGGCATTTCATCCCTCTGCGATGACCAGCCCGTTCTTTGACATACATCACCCACCTTGCAATATGCTTTAGAATCCTAATGAAAGGTTGACCACCACAAGCCTGCGTGTAGAGTCTTCTGCGCGGTTTCTCTCCCTGCATAGTGTCCTCTCGCGGCACCCCCATGAGCATCCATGAGGATGCTTCTTCTTTTGAACTCAGGTACATACCATCACAATATCTCATCAGTCTCCATTTTGTATAAATACCCAGCAATGACAAAGAAATCTGTCGCGCTCACCACTAATTCCTTCTTTTGCTGGAAAATGTATCCTTTCGATGTTTTTCCTGTTGTTAAGAAGTGTATTATATCCTCAAAGTGACCATTTGCATCACACACTGCAAATAGCTAGATGTCAGGCAATCCTTCTTCCAAGTTAGTAGGTTCCTCCCCCATTTCGATGCGCGACAGATGATTTGGTCCGACATTCAATTGTCCAGGCTTCACGACAACTTGAAAATCGTACTCCTGGAACAATAACAGCCATCTACGGATTCTCCCCCCCAACACAGGCTTATTGACCACGTACTTCAGTGTAGAGTGATCCATATACATCTTAAAATTTCCTCCTAGAAAGTAGTGTTGATACTTCTAGAGCACATACACCACAGCTAGCCCTTCACACTCAGTGGTGGAATAGTTCTTCTCTACTTTGGATAATCTATGGCTTGCGAACGTGATAGGATGTCCAAGCCTTCTTTTCCAGCCTGTATTAGTATTGCTCCTAACGCTATACATGATGCGTCGACATGTACATGAAACTCTTTCTTCTAATACGGGAAGACTAGAATCAGTGTGGTAACCATCTTTTCTTTCAATATGTCCAAGCTTTTCTTACAATCATCATTCAAGCAGAATGTGACATCCTTATTCAACAATTTCTCCATAGGTGTAGTGATTTGGGCATAGCTTTTGATAAACTTTCTATAATATCCCATATGTCCCAGAGTAGCGCGCCACTATTTCACACTCCTCGGCCCTTCCAAGTTTAGTATCACCATGCTCTTTGCAAGGTCTGCCATGAATCCTTGTCTACAAACCACATGCCCCAATAGGTTTCCAAAAGGAATGCATAATAGACTCTTCTTGAGATTGAGCGTGATCTGGTATCTTCGACAGGTATCCAACATCAAGCGCAAGCTTACTACATGGCTCTTAACCAGCCCAAATATGGTCCAGTCATCAAAATATACCTCTAGGAACTTATGAATGAATTCCTTGAATGTCGCAACAACGACACGCAAAAATATTCGAGGCACATTCTTCAATTCAAACAAAATTATAGTGTATTGAAAACAAACCCACTCAGTTGCGAAGGTTGTCTTACTACTATCCTCCGACGCGATTTTGATTTGGTGGTACCCAGAGAACCCAATAGTGAAGGAATATGCTTCATGGCTGCCGACATTGTCCAACATTACATCCATGAATGGAGTCGGGAAAGGATCATGCACACAAGCATCATTCAATTTTCTGAGATCCACGCATATCCTTATCTCATCCTTCTCCTTCTTCCCTTGCAGCACCATTGGGCTTACCCAATCATATTCTTCCATAGGCTCAATGATGCCTACTGCGAGCATCTTGTCTATCTCTAAGTGGACCTTCTCCTTATATTTCAGATTGAGACTGTAAGGCCTTTTCTTAAATGGCTTTGCATCAGGCTTTAACGTGATCTTCATCATTCCGAGGTCCCCAACTATTCCTTTTAGATCTATAAACTTGGTAGGGAATAAGTCCTGCTATTCAATGGAGCAATTCAGTGACCTTATCCACCATCGCATCATCCCAGTAGTCTCCAATCTTCACAAATTTGGGTTCTGCTTTCATATCAAAGTTTACTTATTTCATTTTCAGTGGCACGGTTATATCAGGATTCTCAATCTGCAGCCCTTGAACCTCACGGTGACCTTTTGTTTCTGGAATGTTAATCCTCCATGGATCCTTATCCTCTTCTTCAGCAGTTACATTATAGCATTCTAGCGCGTGGCTCAGTTGAGTAACCCTTTCAGACTGAGCTAGGTCTAAAGGATCTTTTGGTATCCTAAAGATAGCTGCTTTGACCTCTTGTAGTGCTTCATCAATACTATCAAACCCGTCCTTAAAACTAAAGGTCATCATGAATCCTTCGTGAAGGATATCCCATTCGCATGTCCCATGGATAATCTTTGTTTCTATATACCAATTCATTGGGATAACATCCAGGGTATGATAGAACAGGTGCACCCACTTAGGTTGGGGCTTTTCTCCATAAGCCTAGGTTCATTTGGCCAGACGTGCACGCAGATCATTTTGCCCATCATACTTGTTTTTCAGTCACAGCTCAGGCTTCCCAAATTATGTTCTCATCATCCTCATACATTCGTGCCAATCTTCAAAGCTTCTCTTGTGCGTACCCCACCATCTTGCGGGCGTAGCACGTAGTGCCCAGTCCAAGGCCTAGAAGCACTGTTCTTTTGGTACCTCCCTTTCAAATGCATCCAAAAAGATATCTACCTCATTCAGACCATCATAAGTAGGCAGAATTCTTACCTTTGATGACACACAATGTAGCGACCAGGTCATCATGTTGCAATTCATCATAGTTAATTCATGTAACTGATTCTGCCAGTGTTATATTTCTTTGTCGGAGTCCAAAGTGCAGGAACTCTCGCGATCCCATGTAATTTGTCCATCCGTGGTGGGATTCACTCAATCTTGGTCTCACATTGTTATCTTATAGATATAGTCCAAGTCGTCATCACTCTCATAATCGCGGACAGGTTCAGTGTAGCACGATCCTTCAGCAGGAACGAGGGGTACTATTATCCGCAATGATTTCTTCTCAAAGATCATCTTTCACTTATTCAGTTTGATTACCCTATTCATATCAGTAACCGAGTCAATTCCTAGGAGTGCAAAATAGGGACTGTTGTCATCCACTATCTCTATTACTTCAAAGTAAGCTAGTGCGTTCGCTCCCTCAATATCCACGGTTACCTCCTACAGCCACCCCATGGGGATGATCTTCTATTGATTCACCATCCTTAGCTGAATTGGAGACCATTGCAGCGCAGGTCTCCCCATCCATTCCCAAGTCTATTTTGGTAGGACATTTGCATCTGACCCTAGCTCCAAGCTTTTCTTACAGTCATCATTCAAGCAGAATGTGACATCCTTATTCAACAATTTCTCCATAGGTGTAGTGATTTGGGCATAGCTTTTGATAAACTTTCTATAATATCCCATATGTCCCAGAGTAGCACGCAACTGTTTCACACTCCTCGGCCCTTCCAAGTTTAGTATCACCATGCTCTTTGCAAGGTCTGCCATCAATCCTTGTCTACAAACCACATGCCCCAATAGGTTTCCAAAAGGAATGCAGAATAGACACTTCTTGAGATTGAGCGTGATCTGGTATCTTCGACAGGTATCCAACATCAAGCGCAAGCTTACTACATGGCTCTTAAACAACCCAAATATGGTCCAGTCATCAAAATATACCTCTAGGAACTTATGAATGAATACTTTGAATGTCGCAACAACGACACGCAAAAATATTCGAGGCACATTCTTCAATTCAAACAAAATTATAGTGTATTGAAAACAACCCCACTCAGTTGCGAAGGTTGTCTTACTCCTATCCTCCGACGCGATTTTGATTTGGTGGTACCCAGAGAACCCAATATTGAAGGAATATGCTTCATGGCTGTCGACATTGTCCAACATTACATCCATGAACGGAGTCGGGAAAGGATCATGCACACAAGCATCATTCAATTTTCTAAGATCCACGCATATCCTTATCTCATCCTTCTCCTTCTTCCCTTGCAGCACCATTGGGCTTACCCAATCATATTCTTCCATAGGCTCAATGATGCCTACTGCGAGCATCTTGTCTAGCTCTAAGTGGACCTTCTCCTTATATTTCAGATTGAGATTGTAAGGCCTTTTCTTAAATGGCTTTGCGTCAGGCTTTAACGTGATCTTCATCATTCCGAGGTCCCCAACTATTCCTTTTAGATCTATAAACTTGGTAGGGAATAAGTCCTACTATTCAATGGAGCAATTCAGTGACCTTATCCACCATCACATCATCCCAGTAGTCTCCAATCTTCGCAAATTTGGGTTCTGCTTTCGTACCAAAGTTTACTTATTTCATTTTCAGTGGCACGGTTATATTAGTATTCTCAATCTGCAGCCCTTGAACCTCACGGTGACCTTTTGTTTCTGGAATGTTAATCCTCCATGGATCCTCATCCTCTTCTTCAGCAGTTACATTATAGCATTCTAGCGCGTGGCTCAGTTGAGTAACCCTTTCAGACTGAGCTAGGTCTAAAGGATCTTGTGGTATCCTAAAGATAGCTGCTTTGACCTCTTGTAGTGCTTCATCAATACTATCAAACCCGTCCTTAAAACTAAAGGTCATCATGAATCCTTCGTGAAGGATATCCCATTCGCATGTCCCATGGCTAATCTTTGTTTCTATATACCAATTCATTGGGATAGCATCCAGGGTATGATAGAACAGGTGCACCCACTTAGGTTGGGGCTTTTCTCCATAAGCCTGGGTTCATTTGGCCAGACGTGCACGCAGATCATTTTGCCCATCATACTTGTTTTTCAGTCACAGCTTAGGCTTCCCAAATTATGTTCTCATCATCCTCGTACATTCGTGCCAATCTTCAAAGCTTCCCTTGTGCGTACCCCACCATCTTGCGGGCGTAGCACGCAGTGCCCAGTCCAAGGCCTAGAAGCACTGCTCTTTTGGTACCTCCCTTTCAAATGCATCCAAAAAGATATCTACCTCATTCAGACCATCATAAGTAGGCAGAATTCTTACCTTTGATGACACACAATGTAGCGACCAGGTCATCATGTTGCAATTCACATAGTTACTTCATGTAACTGATTCTGCCAGTGTTATATTTCTTTGTCGGAGTCCAAAGTGCAGGAACTCTCGCGATCCCATGTAATTTGTCCATCCGTGGTGGGATTCACTCAATCTTGGTCTCACATTGTTATCTTATAGATATAGTCCAAGTTGTCATCACTCTCATAATCGCGGACAGGTTCAGTGTAGCACGATCCTTCAGCAGGAACGAGGGGTACTATTATTCGCAATGATTTCTTCTCAAAGATCATCTTTCACTTATTCAGTTTGATTACCCTATTCATATCAGTAACCGAGTCAATTCCTAGGAGTGCAAAATAGGGACTGTTGTCATCCACTATCTTTATTACTTCAAAGCCAGCTAGTGCGTTCGCTCCCTCAATATCCACGGTTACCTCCTACAGCCACCCCATGGGGATGATATTATATTGATTCACCATCCTTAGCTGAATCGGAGACCACTGCAGCGCAGGTCTCCCCATCCATTCCCAAGTCTATTTTGGTAGGACATTTGCATCTGACCCTAGCTCCAAGCTTTTCTTACAGTCATCATTCAAGAAGAATGTGACATCCTTATTCAACAATTTCTCCATAGGTGTAGTGATTTGGGCATAGCTTTTGATAAACTTTCTATAATATCCCATATGTCCCAGAGTAGCGCGCAACTGTTTCACACTCCTCAGCCCTTCCAAGTTTAGTATCACCATGCTCTTTGCAAGGTCTGCCATCAATCCTTGTCTACAAACCACATGCCCCAATAGGTTTCCAAAAGGAATGCATAATAGACACTTCTTGAGATTGAGCGTGATCTGGTATCTTCGACAGGTATCCAACATCAAGCGCAAGCTTACTACATGGCTCTTAACCAGCCCAAATATGGTCCAGTCATCAAAATATACCTCTAGGAACTTATGAATGAATTCCTTGAATGTCGCAACAACGACACGCAAAAATATTCGAGGCACATTCTTCAATTCAAACAAAATTATAGTGTATTGAAAACAACCCCACTCAGTTGCGAAGGTTGTCTTACTCCTATCCTCCGACGCGATTTTGATTTGGTGGTACCCAAAGAACCCAATAGTGAAGGAATATGCTTCATGGCTGCCGACATTGTCCAACATTACATCCATGAACGGAGTCGGGAAAGGATCATGCACACAAGCATCATTCAATTTTCTGAGATCCACGCATATCCTTATCTCATCCTTCTCCTTCTTCCCTTGCAGCACCATTGGGCTTACCCGATCATATTCTTCCATAGGCTCAATGATGCCTACTGCGAGCATCTTGTATAGCTCTAAGTGGACCTTCTCCTTATATTTCAGATTGAGACTGTAAGGCCTTTTCTTAAATGGCTTTGCGTCAGGCTTTAACGTGATCTTCATCATTCCAAGGTCCCCAACTATTCCTTTTAGATCTATAAACTTGGTAGGGAATAAGTCCTGCTATTCAATGGAGCAATTCAGTGACCTTATCCACCATAGCATCATCCCAGTAGTCTCCAATCTTCGCAAATTTGGGTTCTGCTTTCGTACCAAAGTTTACTTATTTCATTTTCAGTGGCACGGTTATATCAAGATTCTCAATCTGCAGCCCTTGAACTTCACGGTGACCTTTTGTTTCTGGAATGTTAATCCTCCATGGATCCTCATCCTCTTCTTCAGCAGTTACATTATAGCATTCTAGCGCGTGGCTCAGTTGAGTAACCCTTTTAGACTAAGCTAGGTCTAAAGGATCTTGTGGTATCCTAAAGATAGCTGCTTTGACCTCTTGTAGTGCTTCATCAATACTATCAAACCTGTCCTTAAAACTAAAGGTCATCATGAATCCTTCGTGAAGGATATCCCATTCGCATGTCCCATGGCTAATCTTTGTTTCTATATACCAATTCATTGGGATAGCATCCATGGTATGATAGAACAGGTGCACCCACTTAGGTTGGGGCTTTTCTCCATAAGCCTAGGTTCATTTGGCCAGACGTGCACGCAGATCATTTTGCCCATCATACTTGTTTTTCAGTCACAGCTTAGGCTTCCCAAATTATGTTCTCATCATCCTCATACATTCGTGCCAATCTTCAAAGCTTCCCTTGTGCGTACCCCACCATCTTGCGGGCGTAGCACGCAGTGCCCAGTCCAAGGCCTAGAAGCACTGCTCTTTTGGTACCTCCCTTTCAAATGAATCCAAAAAGATATCTACCTCATTCAGACCATCATAAGTAGGCAGAATTCTTACCTTTGATGACACACAATGTAGCGACCAGGTCATCATGTTGCAATTCATCATAGTTACTTCATGTAACTAATTCTGCCAGTGTTATATTTCTTTGTCGGAGTCCAAAGTGCAGGAACTCTCGCGATCCCTTGTAATTTGTCCATCCGTGGTGGGATTCACTCAATCTTGGTCTCACATTGTTATCTTATAGATATAGTCCAAGTTGGCATCACTCTCATAATCGCGGACAGGTTCAGTGTAGCACGATCCTTCAGCAGGAACGAGGGGTACTATTATCCACAATGATTTCTTCTCAAAGATCATCTTTCACTTATTCAGTTTGATTACCCTATTCATATCAGTAACCGAGTCAATTCCTAGGAGTGAAAAATAGGGACTGTTGTCATCCACTATCTTTATTACTTCAAAGTCAGCTAGTGCGTTCGCTTCCTCAATATCCACGGTTACCTCCTACAGCCACCCCATGGGGATGATCTTCTATTGATTCACCATCCTTAGCTGAATCGGAGACCATTGCAGCGCAGGTCTCCCCATCCATTCCCAAGTCTATTTTGGTAGGACATTTGCATCTGACCCTAGCTCCAAAATGACCTGATCCATTTCATATTCTCCTATCTGTGCAGTTAGTCTCATCTCCCATCCCATCCTTGTTTTATGCTTGCCAATCTTTCATACTATGCGCGGCTCATCTGACGTGATTCCAACACATCTATTGATGAGCTCTTGTAACCCTTTCATAGCCCTACTATCATGCAGTAACTTCATACAGGTCTCCAGGAAAGTTGTGAGCATAGAGGGGTCCATCTCCGTATCAGGCTTATCCTTGCTTCCTGAGGTGGAAGTCTCAGTGAAGCTCTTCTTAGCTTCCTTGAAGGTTTCATGTGCATGCTCCAAATCGAACTTAGCCTCCTTTGTTGAAGCTTTGCAGACCCACACACTATCTTCTGGCTGTTTCCCTTTGTCATCTCCCATCGCGATTCCACTTCTGAGAACTATATTTATGTTTGGATCTTCTTGCAACTCAAACCTCATCATCTGTAAGTTCTAAGTCAGCGGAGGTGGTAGCACCCCCTTTTCATGTATCATAGCTATCAACATAGGACAATCTTCCATTTCATGATCAAACAGTGTGCAATACTTGCATGACGGATGTGTTGGGTTAGTGCAATCGAAAGCATAGTGTCCTGGTCCCTCACAATTGTAGCAAATCAACTGTCCTCAACCTTTGCTAGGTCCGCCTCTGCCTCGGCCTCATCCACATCCCTAAAATCATGTCCGCGTCATCCTTGCGCTCTGGTCAGGGGGCCACGTTTTGGCCTAAACCCTATAGGCAATAGTTCTATCCATCATTAATTCATAACTCCTGCAATTACGCTCATCATGCCCTACCGATCTACAAAAGTTGCAGAACAGTTGTTGCGGTGTCTATACCTACTTCTACAGCATATGACAGTTATCCGTGGCATGTTTTCCTGCTACCTAAAAGATAGTGCACCACAATGCATGCCCCGCACTAGGTCATGCTTGAGCTTCTAGCCTTAAAGGCATCGGTCCTCCTCTTGCAATATAGTTTGCAAAGACTGGGAAATGGTCTTTGTCATGACCCTGACTCTTGCATTTTAGGCACCATACTTCCTTGCGTACCTTTGGTCGAGCTGTCTTGTCCTACTTCAGACTTTGCATCTCAAGGCATAGATTCTTCAGCCGTGCATGGATCTGCTGAACTCCTAGATTAGGATCTTGCATCAAAGTTTCATTTAGTCTCATGGTAATCTCCAAGGCCTTCACTTGAGTTATTATCTTCTGTTGCGACAGTGCGGCCCTTAATTCTGGCAATAGCGAAGCTACAAACCACTCGCAATGCTGTCCATCTGTCAAATTCATGTTGGCTTCGCAGATTGTACACTTCAACCTCTGATTTAGCTCCCAAGGTGTCTCACCTGGTTTCATCGCGTTCTCCTTGAATCCCACAATCGACTACGCCTCAAATTTAGGCCTACTGAACTCTCTATTTAGTATTGTCTAGATGTCTGCCACTCCAGCATTCGGGTTATCATTCGAGTACTTCATATACCAGGTTAGCGTGTGATCTTGGAGGGCACTAACCATTGTCGCCTTCTTTATATGATCATTTGTAACACCTTGAGCTTCCCATACAACTTTCACAATGAACCAGAATTGGTCCGGATCCTCATTTCCAAATCCTTTGAACAAAGGCAGCTTTACTGCATTTTCCATACTGAACTGTGGTGGAGGTAGAGGTGGTACATGTGAAGTTGGACGTGATGGTGGTGAATTTGGAGGTGGTGTGGACGGAGGTGGTATTCGCAGGAATCCTTGTCTTATTAACCGAATAGCACTTCATATAGAAACCTTCTCTATCCCTTCCTCATCACCACGTGGAGGTGAAATCAATGGACTATACACTGGGCCCTTTTGTCCTTCATTCTTGTAATTTTTTCCACTTTGCGTAGTTCCGAACATCAAGGTAGTTGCATGACCCATTTTTCGCACAATAGCATTTAATCCAAGTATTCAAGGATTTCACGTACTTACCTCGCGATCCTTTGAAAAAACACCACTTTGCCTCACTGTAGCTGATTGAGGTGTTGACTGTGAATTTAGTCACAAATCCTCCTATGACATGATCAAGCCAATGATCGACAATGCAAGTGATCTTTTCCTCAGATGCTTCTAATTTATGTATTAGCTCCGGGGTCCAAACAATAGGATCATCAAGTTTCCACCTTGGTTGTTTTCTAGCTTCACGATCCACTTGTATAGCTCAATTGGGAAGGAGCAAAAAAAGGTCTTGTGGATCTCTGTATACAGGTATCTATCCAACCACTTCTCCTTTGTTAGTCACAAGTTTATGTTCTCCTATGCCGCGAAACTAGTCTCCAATCTCTTTCTTAGTTGGATTCCAGTGATACAACATCACACATCTCTTAGGTAGATTCCGGTCTAGAAATGGAACCATTTTTTGGTTTGATGGGGCCTAACCTAGGTTCCAACGTTAATTAGCCAAACAAATCCCTACACTACTAGCCCTTTCGGCATTAGTCCGCGAAGCGCAGACTGAAGTCTCACCTGAAGCAGTATGGGTGATGCTAGAACCAAGTTTCCTCACCATGAGATGGTCATGATGTCGTTTAATTCTCTCTATCCCTGCCTTTGCGCAGGTTGCTTCTCTCTAGGGTTTGAAAGACAAACCCTCTATTCCGTCCTTCAATACCTCTGCAAAAGGATACGATCGTCCTTCGTGTAGTCCGAGCCTGCTGCTCAGATATCTTCACATTGCTATGACAACATGCCGTACAAATTCCCCAATTAATCTAAGTTCCTTGCTTATCTTATTAAACAATTATAGTTATCCCCGCTTAAATAGATATTCGTAAATGCATTCAGTTATTCAATGTAATTGCATTCATTCATGCACCATATTAGCATAATAAAGAAAATTCATACATAACATATTAAAATGCAACAATAGAACAAATACACAAAAATTGCAAAATAGCTCTCTTTCTTAATATCTTCCAAGTGGTTACAAACTCTGTCCACCCTGCGGACACAGCTGCACGGTTTGCATACTCAACTACGAATTTCTACCCTAGGCCTATGCGCACTCAGATGCAGAGCCTCTACCTACGCTTCAACCCAAGACTTAGACTTCTTTCTCTACAACTATGATTTTATTACATCATCCATCATTGTTTTTCTCCTTCAAACTACTTAGAGCTTAGCTATTTTTATACAATCCCATGGCCCACGGACGTAGTTCTCTTACAGCCGACTTTATTTTCACAAAACTAAGGGCGGACTACCCTTTATGACATATAACACCTTTGTGCTCCACGCCCGTAAATTGCGGAGTCTTTACAATAATATTACAAAAATTGACTTAAACATGGGCTTTTAGCCCCAAAATTCTTGGGGATCCTGCTCCCAACACCTGGTAACAAGGAAGGTTGTGTACAATTGAGATGTGGTATTCAGAGAGGTGAAAGATGTTATTAAGCATGAATTCCAACCAAAGGAACCTGAGAAGATAGAGTTTGAGCTTAGGGAGGAAGAATCAGACTCTACAACAGAGGAGGTGTTAGAGTCGGTATTGTCAGTCCTCCGTCAGAGATCAAAACTCTTTCTGCATCTCATTTTTAGGTGTCTCGCTCCATTCACTCAGCCGCATTCCACTAGAAGCATGCCATAATCTAACGGAAGGGTCTTGTCAGTTCATTCCCCTCATGTATTGCACCTGCTGGCTTAGGTCTTTTCATCAATGTTTATTAAATTCCATGACAATCAATGTTTGATATTTTAATGGACAAGAGTCATTTCAGTCATTAGGTCTAGGGTTTGCAAATTGTTGTTCTCAAATAATACTTGTAGGCCAGAGGAAGGCTCAATAATTCACTCAAATGATGTTTCTAAGCAAGAAAAGATGAATTTTGGAAAATCGAGAGTGGTTTTTGTCCACAATAGGCCAATGAATAAAAATATCCTTCACTTTTTACACAGGTGTCATGGTTTTAGAGAAATGTCAAAAATACAATTGCCTCGGGAGAATTGATGCACCTCTAAAGTGACATTGGGAGATTTTATTTTTGATAGGGAAACTGAACTCAAAATTGAAAAATTCTAGTTGGGTTGGAAATTATACTCAAATAACTTTCCAACGAGCTATCCTGCGCCCAATTTGGACACAGGGAAGGCCTCCAAAAGTCTCCTGCAAAAAATGTTATGCCCAGGCTCTATGCGTCGTGCCACTGGCATGACGATTATTATAGGGAGCTCCAAATCACAAAAGGTTTACATTTTTGGATTCAACATGAAACATCATGATTGATGGTACATGGCCAAGAAGTTTGGGCAAGTTTTGAGTCCCCAGGAGGTCAAAAACACTCAAAAAATGACCTCTCTGCCCCTATTTGGACACACAGGAAAGCAGTATTGAGATATTGAAGTTTTGGAGGGGAAAAGGAGTACCAAATTCCAAAATTCCACTTTTTTTGGAAAGTAGACTCAAATACCTTTCCAACGAGCTATTATGCGACCAATTTGGACACCAGGAAGGCCTCCAAAAGTCTCCTGCAAAATAGCACCACGCACGGGCTCTATGCGCCGCGCACGTGGCGCGGCGCTTATGCTAGGGAGCTCTAAATTGCAAAAAAGTTATATTTTTAGATTTGGCATGAAACATCATGAATTATGGTGCATGGCCAAGAAATTTGGGCAAGTTTTGAGTCCCCGGACCTCTCCATCTGTCATTTTGGTGGAAAATGCAACGCTGGCAAACGGTTGGCTCTTCGACTTCAGTTCATTAATGATGATTGAACGAATCCCTATCTTCATCGATTTTCTTTCCCACCTCTGAGGTTATTTATGGTATTGAAAATCATTTGTAAAGGTTTGGAATTTCTGGGAGCAGTGTGAAGAAAAAAAACTAGCGCTCTCATTGTACACTTTTGGCCTCGAGTTTAATAGAATGATGCAGCTCTGATTCATGAGATCCCTGTTGTGTGAGTTTTAGCAAATGTGTTTTTATTTATATGTTTCATATGTATTCTATTATGTTTACCATCCATTCATAATCATTTCTGGTTGAATGCTCTTAATTAGAACAGGTAGAATTCAGTTTATGCTCTGCCTTGTAAAGCATTCATATTTTGTGTATTTTTCTTATGTCTGAAAAGGATTCATGCGTATGCCCTTTTTAGATTTTCTCAACAGTCTTTCCATTCCATTTTATTTAAATCTGATTGCTAAATCTCTCGCCTATCTTGCCTCACGAAATATTCTGTGTCATTGATTTAATTTCCCAGCTCATGCGGTCCTTTGGCCCCACACAGCCCATAAAATTTAGTCATTTAAAAAATCGTCTTTTCCATATCTATTTACTAGCCTAAAATCAGTATTTCATTTTGAGTCATCTCAGACTTTATTGTGTATTTTTACTGAGTGTGACCCGGAGAGAGCCCTCTCCTGTTCTAGTAGGGCTAGCTACCAGACTGAGCGTGGTTTGTGGTTACCCTGAATTTTGCCTTCTTTCAAACTAAGGCAGATTTAGGCACTAACATAGTGGCGAATCCATTGGGGACAAATGGTTTGCTTGAAGATTGCTTTTCCCCAGTACATCTATCAAGCTCAGATCTGATGGTTGATGGTGAACAACGATCAGACATAAGAAGACAGCTAAAATCATTCACCCGACGACTCCTTTCACTAAAGAATCTAGCAACTGGTGCTTCATGGTGACTCCACTGCAGAGGGATCAAGTAGCTTTGATATTTTTTGAAATGGAGCAGATTGCAAGAAGATACGCTCCCATGAGCCGAGATCACATTCCAGGCTTTCCAAATAAGATTCTGAAAGTATATTGGTCAAGGAATTTGCCTACGTTTAAAGATGATGGTAGGAAGGATGGTGCTTTACATCTAGTTAGATTTCACATGCACATTCACAAGTTGAAGGTTGATATTCCTGAAGATTGCTTGATGAAGATATTCCTAGCCACTCTGGAAGGTGAAGCCCAATCTTGGTATGAAAATTTGCCCACTGCTTGTATTTACTGTCTAAAGGATTTTCATGCCATGTTCATTGAGAGATATAAAGAATCTTATCCATCATTAAATTTAGTTCAGGATTGTTGCAAGCATGCTTATGGTTTTATTGAGAGCCTTGAAAAATATTATGAGGATGATAATTTCATGGATGAAGAGATCATGGAAGCCCTGTATGAAAATCCATTTCAGCAGCATAAAGACGATCATGAAAATCTGCAGCAGTATCAAGATTTTAGTACAGTGGAAGATGAAGGAATTTTGCATCTTGACGGTCAACAGGAATTACATGAAATGGATTAGCAGTATGAGGAAAACTTGTACACTCCTTCACTTGAAATTAATGAAGACAATCACTGTTTGAGCAAGAGAAAACAAAAAGTATTATCTCCTCTGTCTGAAAATGAAATAGATCAACTCTTTAACAGTCATGTTCCAACTCAAGTTAACACAGATCTGCAGTGTGCACACGGTCAAGAAGGTGATGGTGGAAATTTTTCCTCTTTTGAAAAGGATGACAATCCTGTGGGCAGCTTTATAGATCAGCAGGCTGAAGAATTCCATATGGCTGGAAATGATGAAAGAATAAGTTTTGTTTCAGATCTGGTGGAAATAAAAGATGATATGCAAAAAAATGATGTTCCAATCTCAGATAATGGGGATGATAAATTAGATCAAGAGACAAATGGTGAGGAGGAAAAAGAGAATTGCATGGTTGAGGCTGCCTCAAAAAGAAAACAGAGTTACAGACCTAACTGACCTTATCTCACCAGAACTAGATCTTCATGAGGAGGTAGCTCATTCCCTCTATGAACAGCAAGGTGAGATATTTGTTCAAGTAAGTGAAAAAGATCTGGGTGAATTTATGGTAGATGATATAAATGATTGTGTTGGGTTTCAAGAATCATTTGAGGTTTCTTTTCTCATGATTGATGAATGCAAAGACAATCTGGCTGTCATATCATATGAAGATGACCTACAATATATTCAGACTTCAACGGACCAGACCATTTAGGATCCCCTTTCAGACTCTTCCTCATATGTCTCATGTTTTGAATGTCCTTTGAAGAGGAAATCTACTCATCTATTTGTTCAGAATTTTTTGAAGACCAGGAACATACTCTTATCTATGAAGAAAGACCAGAATCAGGAGAAAAAGATACCTTGTTTTTCCAGCAAGAGGTCAATCTTCATGTTTTTCATGATCCAATGGCAAATCTGTTGCAGTCAGTAGTGAAGGTGATTATTGCAGTATTTAGTGATGAAGGAGTTCATGGTCAACTGTGTTTTTGGATGCCTAATTACTAGTATCTGTTGTTGACCAGGAGATCTGATCATGAGAACCAATCAAGAAGGCATCTACTTGATTGGTTACATTGGAAGACACATTCCACATGATTGTACATATTGCATTAGTATGCAGGTGGCTGTCATCATAATTTGAAACCCTCGAATCTTGATGGACTGCTGCCATTGAATAGGTTTTGTCAGTTCTTATTTTAGTTAAGTCAGTCATGAATCATTTCCTTTTGGATTGAGTCAATTTTCTCAGTCATGTTGGTTTCATAATTAAGTTGGTTTAAGTCAAGTTCCAGTCAATAAATGCGTCAAAGTCTTGTGTTGTTTGTCAAAATAATGACTCCATAGCCCAATGGACGAAGGCATTGTATGCACACCCAAAGATCTGCAGTTCTTGGCACCTCCAAGGAGCTGGAGCTACCATCCCCCATTGGAGCCAATGTTAGAGTCGGTCTCGTCAGTCCTCCATCAGAGATCAAAACTCTTTCTGCATCTCATTTTTAGGTGTCTCACTCCATTCACTCAGCTGCATTCCGCTAGAAGCATGCCATAATCTAACAGAAGGGTCTTGTCAGTTCATTCCCCTCATGTCTTGCACCTGCTGGCTTAGTTATTTTCATCAATGTTTATTAAAGTCCATTACAGTCAATTTTTGATCTTTTAATGGACAAGAGTCATTTCAGTCATTAGGTCTAGGGTTTGCAAATTGTTGTTCTCAAATAATACTTGCAGGCTAGAGGAAGGCTCAATAATTCACTCAAATGATTTTTATGAGAAATAAAAGATGAATTTTGGAAACCCGAGAGAGGTTTTTGTCCACAATAGGCCAAGGAAGGAACACCTCCTTCACATTTTACACAGGTGTCACGGTTTTAGAGAAATGTCAAAAATACAATTGCCTCGGGAGAATTGATGCACCTCTAAAGTGACCTTGGGAGATTTGATTTTTGATAGGGAAAATGAAATCCAAATTGAGAAATTCTAGTTTGGTTAGAAAGTAGACTCAAATACCTTTCCAACGAGCTATCATGCGCCCAATTTGGACACCTGGAAGGCCTCCAGAAGTTTCCTGCAAACAATGTTATGCCCAGGCTCGCTTATGATAGGGAGCTCCAAATCACAAAAGGTTTACATTTTTGGATTCAGCATGAAAACTCATGACTGATGGTACATGTCCAAGAATTTTGGGCAAGTTTTGAGTCCCCAGGATGTCAAAAACACTCAAAAAATGACCTCTATGCCCCTGTTTGGACACACAGGAAAGCAGTCTTGGGAGATTGAAGTTTTGGAGGGGAAAATGAGCACAAAATTTAGAAATTCCACTTGTGTTAGAAAGTAGACTCAAAGACCATTCCAACGCGCTATTCTGCACCCAATTTAGACACCAGTAAGGCCTCCAAAAGTCTCCCACAAAATAGCGCCATGCACGGGCTCTATATGCCGCGCACGTGGCACGACGCTTATGCTAGGGAGCTCTAAATTGCAAAAAATTATATTTTTAGATTTGGCATGAAAAATCATTAATGATGGTGCATGGCCAAGAAATTTGGGCAAGTTTTGAGTCCCCGAACCTCTCCATCTGTCATTTCGGTGGAAAATGCAACGCTGGCAAACGGTTGGCTCTTCGACTTCAGTTCATTAATGATGATTGAACGACTCCCTATCTTCATCGATTTGCTTTCCCACCTCTGAGGTTATGTATGGTATTGAAAATCATTTGTAAAGGGTTGGAATTTCTGGGAGCAGTGTGAAGAAAAAAACCCAGTGCTCTCATTGTACAGTTTTGGCCTCGAGTTTAATAGAATGATGCAGCTCTGATTCATGAGATCCCTGTGGTGTGAGTTTTAGCAAATGTGTTTTTATTTCTATGTTTCATATGTATTCTGTTATGTTTACCATCCATTCATCATCATTTCTGGTTGAATGCTCTTAAGTAGAAGAGGTAGAATTCAGTTTATGCTCTGCCTTGTAAAGCATTCATATTTTGTGTATTTTTCTTCTGTCTGAAAAGGATTCATGTGTATGCCCTTTTTAGCTTTTCTCAACAGTCTTTCCACTCCATTTTATTTAAATCTGATTGCTAAATCTCTCACCTATCTTGCCTCACGAAATATTTCGTGTCATTTATTTAATTTCCCAGCTCATGCGGTCCTTTGGCCCCACACAGCCCAGAAAATTCAGTCATTTAAAAAATCGCCTTTTCCATATCTATTTACTAGCCTAAAATCAGTATTTCATTTTGAGTCATCTCAGACTTTATTGTGTATTTTTACTGAGTGTGACTCGGAGAGAGCCCTCTCCTGTTCTGGTAGGGCTAACTACCAGACTGAGCGTGGTTTGTGGTTACCCTGAATTTTGCCTTCTTTCAGCCTAAGGCAAATTTAGGCACTAACAGGAGGAATCAGAAGATGAAGAGCCACAAACTTCAGGTGTGAGAAGATCAGTTCAAGAAAGAAGGCAACCAGAAAGGTGTAGTCCATCTTCTTTATGTTCAAATTTTTCTTTATCTGTTACTGATGATGATCCCAGAACTGTGAAGGAAGTAGTATATTTGGAGGATGGAAAACTCTGGAAAGAGGCCATGGTTGATGAAATGGCATCTTTGGACAAAAATGAGGTTTGGGATCTGGTGGAGTTTCCGGCTAGAAGGAAACCCATTGGCAGCAAAACGAGTGTTCAAGAAGAAGACAAATACAAAAGGAAAGGTGGAGAAATACAAAGCTCGGTTGGTAGGAAAAGGTTATTCCCAGTTGCCGGGAACTGATTTTGGTGATATATTTTCTCCTATTGCCAAGGTAGCTTCTATTAGATTATTTTTATCTGTTTTTAATGATTTTGATTTTGAGGTAGAACAGATGGATGTGAAGACAACATTTCTTCACGGGGATCTGGAAGAGGAGATCTACATGAAGTAACCTGAAGGCTTTGCATTGAAGGGTAAGAAAGAACTAGTATGCAATTTAAAGAAGTCTCTGTATGGGTTAAAACAGTCACCAAGGATGTGGTATCAGAAATTTGATACATTTATATGGGGACTTGGCTTCACCAGAAGCAAAGAAGATCATTGTGTGTATTTTAAATTAATTGGTGACCGTGTTATTTATCTGGTCTTGTATGTGGATGATGTGTTGCTGGTTGGAAATGACAAAGAAATTATCCAGGATTTGAAGACCCAATTGTCCTCCAAATTCGACATGAAAGATCTCGGTGCTGCAAACTATATTTGGGCATGGAAATTAAAAGAGATCGGGCAAAGAGGAAGCTCTGGTTAAAATAGAGGAAGTATGTCGAGACAATATTGCAGAGGTTTAATATGCAGGATAGTAAACCAGTGAAGGTTCCTATT
>APFE030828975.1:0-32450 GCA_000404065.3 Pinus taeda | reverse complement strand
TAGTTGGATGAGTAAGAAACAATTTGTAGTGGCACTATCAACTACAGAGGTAGAATACATGGCAGCCACTCATGCAAGCAAGGAAGAAATTTGGTTGCAGAGATTGTGTTCAAGTATGGAGTTAGTATAGGGAGCTATAAGGATAGACTTTGACAACCAAAGTTCAATTTTCTTGGCAAAAAATCCTGCTTATCATTCAAAGCCAAAGCACATTGATATTCAATATCACTTTGTGAGGGATATGATAGAAGACAAAAAGCTGGTAAATGTGGACATTTTGAAGAATACTGCATATGCATTGACAAAATCTATGAGCTCTAATAAGTTCTCTTTGTGTAGAGAAACAATGGGTGTTTCAGGGCTGGATAAATGACTAAGCTCTCTTGTGGCCCCCGTGGAAAGAAAACAACAAGTGGGAAAATCTTGGGTTGTGTTATATTATTTCCACGACTACCCTCCCTAGTTAACTGGGGGGTTAGAGGGGGGCGGAGCTCCCCCTTCATTACACCGATTGCGCAGTGGGGGGGTTATAGGGGGGGGAAGCAGCCCCACCTATATGGGGGGCTTAAGGGGGGCGGTTACCCCCCCTCTACGGGGTCCGAGGCAACGCCCCAGGGTTTTTTTTTTAGACCCTATATTAGGTTGGGTAGACCTACCTATGGTTTTGTGCATGGTTTTCGCACATGGTTTTGGACGCGATGGTTTTCGGTCCATGGTTTTTGATGCGATAGTTTTCGATCCATGGTATTGGATGCTTCGACATGTATAAATATGTATTGTAACATTGAAAGGAACATAATGAAAAATCAAGCTGGTAGTCTCAGTTTTGGGATCCAGGAGAAAATCTTTGGGTATATGTTTTTTATGTGTTATGCTCTCGCATTGTTATTTTTTTTTCTTAGAATTTGTATGTAGGTAATTTCTATACAGGGTTAAAACCTATAGCTTACAGTACTTCGGCATGGATTTTGTTTTTTCATTTATTTCTATAATGCGTGCATGGGATATCTCTAGTGACCAACTCCGTTGCCTCTACATTTACTCTTTCGTTCTCGACCCACCCAGCCTTCAAAGTCCTGTACTATGCTATTAAAGAATTCACACCACAGTGCTATATTGGAGCTTCGACATCACAACTTTACAGTGGTGCAATGTTACACATTGCCGATTGCCAATGTCTAATATTCAAGCCCCTTTCACTTTATCTCTCATCAAATTTTCACTATAGGATCAAGTGTTCTAACCAGGGGCCAAGTCCTAAGGCATTAAGTCTTTCAGCAATGTGTAGGGAGCCTTTTTCCCTTGTTAAGGTGCTACTCCTTTGATCCTGCGTTTACTTCATAACCAGCGCTAAATAGTATGCCAGCAACCATACATTTTTTATCGTCGATCTTTGATTTCCTAGTTCTCTCTTGCTTTGCACTTGCCAAGAATTTCTCACCACAAGACTGAAGGTTGTGACCTAAGGCTTAGCCTTAAGTCGTTAAGGCCTATAGACTCCTTCTCAGTGGCCTTTTTCCCTTTATAAAGCATCACATCCTTGGTTTCTTTAAGCCTTCGCGACCACCTACTGTCCTGCATCTCGACGAAATTTCATTGTGGCACATGAGCCAACCATTTCCAACCTTTGATCACTGATTACCGATAGGACCATCTGTTGAGCCCTAGCCCTAGGTTTCTTAACACTTCATGACTAGTGTTATCCCCCATGTCGTAGCCCTATAATCGGTGATTTCCAAGTGTGGCAAATGTGTCGACTGTCGCAAACCTTTGATCACCGATCGTTGATGTGATGTCATCATTGCCACATGGCTCTCCCTAAGTAGTGACATGTGTCACTAGGATATGTCCCATTAGGCCACACAAAATATTTGAATATGTCTACCACGTGTCCTTCCATACCGCCATGTCATGCTAACGTTAGCTTCCACTTGGCCTTATTAAAACCAATCAGATCTTGCCATGTGTCCTCATAAGAGTTCACCACCTGCTTCCATGTGTCCTCATCAGAGCCAACAATATTCTGCCACTTGTCCTCATCGAAGCTCCTCCGTTGTTGTCTTCTATCCTTATCAGAGCCAATTGGATGCCTCCACATGTCCTTCTAAAGGAGAGAGAAAGGGGCTTACCAACCTTTGTTTTGAAATAAATTCCTTTGTATTTTCCTTTTTGTCTCTCTCGACGATTTAACACTAGAGGCTCAAATCCTGATGTTTTTCTATTTGTTGCATCGATTCCAACCACCAAGGATCGTCGTTTGTGATTCATCGAGACCTCCAATATGCGATTCGCCAGGACCTCCAATTTGTCGAGTGTTCCAATATGCAGGATCTCTAATAACTAATCGGCGAATTGCATTCGTTGTGTGATACAGCTTATAACCTTTGTTTTCCTATTTTCGGGACCTCTGATTATCGATTTCCAATATGGCAAACGGCTATTGCTTCGATATGCGATATTCCTCCCTGCTTAAGGCTTTAAATCCCTGAACTTCAATAGCTCATAACTTTTGAACCATGAGTCCGTTTCTGGACTTTTGCATATCATTGGAAAGATCAGCCTGAGCACTTTCCAAAGGAGAAGTCACTAAGTCCATCTACTACCTCAAAAGGTGGCTCCAAGCTCATTTCCATCCTTCTTCTCCTTAGCTCTCTAGACAGTTGGGAAACTCACCCACAATGTTCCCTTAGCATGAGGCTTGCAACTCCCATGGACTTCCATCATGGCCCATCACTGTAATCATCATTTTATGGTTTTTCCAATAAGCCTCCTACTATGATGATTTTCTACATGAAACCTACAACTACGAAGAGCTTCCTCCTGATCCATCATTGCCAACATCTGTTGCAACAAGCAACCAAGCTTGTCAAGTTGACATCAATGCAAACACTCCTGCCAGTTGTTAGGAAAGCCAACTTCCCAACACAACTCCTCAACATGAATTTTGACATCAATGCCAACACACTTGCAGATGCCTTCTCAAGACCACTAGCCATGCATACAATGCCAACTGTCCAACAATATCCCCCTTTGGCATTGATGGAAACACACCATCCTCTTCTCTTCTAATTGATGGCCAAACCTCAAGCTGCTTCCACATATCTCATGGGACGAGACACCAATGACCTTCTTGCCATCATAACTTCTGCATAACTTTCTCCCCCTTTGACATCAATGGCAAGGGGCCACAAGCTGCATTACTCTCCTCATGAAATCACCGATTGTGAGGACTAGAGTCTAGTTGTTGAGATGTGTATTATGCCTCATAGACCTCTCTTACAAGACTCTCGCTGTTGTTGCTCCATAAACTAGACAAATGTGATATGCTCCCCCTGAACATATATTGCCTTTGATTTGTCCTTCCATTTTTGGAAACCTTATGGCTGGTGGTTGTGAACTCTTTCTTCCAATGCATCTTTTGTATCAAAAATATTGATACCCATTAAACTATGCATGGTATTGTTGTTGCTACAAATACTAATTTATAATGATGAATTTCAGCTCACCCTTCTACGCTATTGTTGCTTCTTTCGAGACTACTCTCATTTTTTAGCATCTCCTCTTCTCCCGTTGATATCATTCTCATATAATAGAGACTTATGTATAGCTCATACCAATTGCACCAAAATAAATGATACAAATGGAACAATGTAATATTCAAACTCTTCTATTTCTTTTCTCAAAAAGAAATGTCCATTTGCACACATGGTTTCTCAACATGAGCCTATTACAACAAATTGACATAGCTATACAAATTGAGGGTTAAGGGACATGAGAAATCATACACCAATTGTGGTTGATTAACACAAGATTTCTATACATTATACACTTACAACTTAAATCAAATAAGATTGTTTCATTACAAATGAAAACATTTCCTTTGCTCAGAAATCTTCCTTTCTGAGGCTGCCCATTGTTTCCTGCTATTGCTTTGTCAAAGAAGCTCCTCCTAAGCCAATGCTCCCTGATATCTTGCAAATCTATCTCGTCTTTGCTTGGGATTGATGTGGACGTGACAAGACTGTGAGCTTCCTGTCATTCCACACTTCCACTGCAGCCCATCTTCTTCCCACTAGAAAAGTTATCGTTGTGTCCTCCTCATGTTGGTTTCATTCCACCTTCATCAATCGGATGTACCATTTTCTTCGTCCTTCATGTCCTCTTACATCTGACTTATTAGGCCTCCCTTGAGGCCCTTCTCTTCCTTCACTTAAGAGAAACAAAGGATCTACTCCTCTTGAGCAATCATCCTCCTTCTTCCTCCAGACCTTTAAAGGTTGAGTTCTGATAGAAGCATTATCCTTCAACTTATTCTTTGTCCCTATTTGGGCTTCTTCTCTATTGCACATGGGTAGAGAAAATATTTATTTCACCTCCTCTTTCTTCACCCAAATCCACTTGGAGTCTCTCTTCCTTTCAAAAGGTACTTCTACAAGAGTAGTAGGATCACTCTTTTTACCTGTTCCTCCTCTATTCACCTTTCTTTGCTGATGCAAAGTATTGAAGACATTCTTTCTCATTGTCTTCAAATCCCGATATACTACATTCACATGCATATGCTGAGAAGCATTCTGTTTCTTCTCATTTCTGCAATCAGCTCTCTTGTGCCCAAATTTTCCACAATTGTAGCATTTGATTTGGCCTAGGAATGGGGCAAAGGATTTACTCCTTTTGAAAAGTATTTTGTCAAAACTCCTACTATGGCCAACATGCCTTCTCCTAGCCTTTCTGTGCATTCTTGGGTTTCTGCTACCCAACACATTTTGTTTCCTTGCATGTCATCTATAGTTTATTGCTTTATGCCAAAAATTTTTACAAGAAAAACAAAAACCATGAAAAGGCTTTTGATGACAGAGGTTACCTTTTATTCGAAGGCTCGTCTCTAAGAAGGAGGGGTCCTTTGTTGGATTTTCTTGTGCATTCTATGAAAACAAGAATTTCTATCATGCACTCTTCCTTACAGTTGCCTTGATCTCTTTTGTTGCACTTGGTGTTGCCATTGCTTTCTCTTCTCTTGTTGTTGTTGCTGCTTGGGCTTCTACTAAACTACAAGCTATTGCTTCTTAGTCATTTGTTGCTGCATTTTCTTCGTTGCTGCACTCCTTGTTGTTGTTGTTGTCCAAAAACCTCTATTTTCTTGTTGTTGGAACCCTCAATCCATTGACATTGAGGCAAATCTTAATTTGACATCTCTAATTTATGTCTCAATGAGACTACCTCAGTTTGTAGTCTTTCGCAGTAAGATTCGTTTTCACTCAGCTGATGGGTTAATATCCTAGTCATTCTACTAGCCTCTTCTTGTTGAGCATTTAGTTCAAATATAGTTTTTATCAACTTCTCATTCTCAAGCTCAGAATTTTAGTTTCTTTTCTTGCTTGAGAATTACCTCTGATAGGTCCTTGATCTCCTTTAGAACCGCGATCAACCTATTTTCAGAAAATATCTCTTCATCTAAATCCTTTTCTTCACCACCAGTGGTGCCAGCTTCTGAGCAACATGGTCTCTCTTCTGAGTCTTATTCCTCATCCATAGAAGTGTGATGAGCAACAACTTCACCATGTTCTAATTCGTTGCTAGGGCAGTAGGGCTCCTCAGCCTCTTCTTGAGCCACATGGCTATCTCCACCATACAAACATTGCAGTCTATTCAACACTTCCTTTTCTAGACTCACAATGCCTCACTTTATCAACATAAGACTCAGATAACCCCTTCATGATAATCTTCTAGGCTTCTTCAGCCTTCTTACTCTTTTCTCCATTCAATATGGAGAGCCATATATCACCATCCAAGGACATCAAGTAGGCTTCTTGCCTTCCAGATTTCATACTAGAGCTCATGGCATGATCTATTTAAGAATGGAACTTCTTATGTTGCTAGCCAAGCTCCATTAGCCATTATTTCTCTTTGATCTACCTTCTAAAGATTAAGCTATTTCTAAAGGAACCGATCTCTCATACCAATTGTTGGAAAACAATGATAATACTAAGAGGAGGAGGGGGGTGAATCAATATTAAGGCTAATTTTTATTTCTTTATGCCAGTTTAAGTTTCTTATTTAAACTTGGCATCCAACCATATAACCAACAAAAATATATAATATGGTAGTAGCATAAACTCAACACACAAGAAAACAAACCATAAGCATCATACACATAGACACAAGGTTTTTCATGTGGAAACTCTCTCGGGAACAACCACAAAGCTTGTTGTTGTTATTGATGTAAATTAATAGGACCCACTCTATTACATCAATCTATTTTGTGAGCACCCACTCAGAATAAGCACCAAATCCCTTTGATTATTTGATAGCACCGGATAGCAAGAAGCGCAAACTCCCTCTATTTGTAGACACCTTTCCAACTTACCAGAAGCACCATATGAGGCACCGACCTCATGGATTTGTTGCAAGCACCAACTTATAGCTCCTTGGATTTATGCAATCACCAAATTGCAGGAGCCACTGACCCCCAAGCCTTGCCAAGCTCCACTAGAGAAGGAAGAACCAACTTCCTGTCTATAGGCACCGACCCATATTCAAATAGGAACTGAATTTCCTATGTGATTTTGTAGCAAATATGTCTAATCTCAACTTTGATCTCTGGTCACTCTGCTACACTTTGTAGCTCTATGCAACTCTCTTCAGCAGCCCTATGATCTGCTCAACAATAATCACTCACAACCCTATGCTTTATGCTCTCAACAACAGTCACTATGCTCTCTGCCACTCTTCTCTCCACAACACACAATCTTCTCTTAGCCTTGCATCACACAACATAGGATCTGCTCTTCGAATTCTACTAGGAGATTCTTATAGGCAGCTTCGGCCTTCCACACAACACACATGCACTTCAGCCTTGAACAAAGAGCACAAGAACTTCAACCTTTCTTACTCAACGCACAAGCACATTCAACCTTGCATACACAACACACAGGAAACTATCGCCTTTCATACTCAATTTTCTTCTCTCAGGGTCTCTTCACCCCTGCATAGGCATTCTCAGCCTCTCTCTATAGAACTAGCTCTTCCTTAGCCTCATGCAGCACCGCTCACACTAAAATCTCTTTCCTATTGACTCTCTAGCAACTATGCTGCATTCCCCATCATGCTCAATTGAGCTCCTAGGTTTTCTTCCTCTAATGTCTCCCCTATCGATGTTGCCACACTGTTCCATGTCAACGCTGTGCGTTGTACCCTGGCGTGGCCCTAAATTTTTTTGTCTACATCAGACTTGGTCTCTACCACTGCATTCACTTGAGAATGGGCCTTTGATTATCCTGACTATTTTCTACATACTGAGAAATAATTCTCAATCCACCTACTTACTCAAGCTAGGCATAGTCCTCTCTATGCTGAATCTCTCCCATAACTTAGGCTCTCCATGCTGAGAATTTAATCTTAGTCCACCTGCACATTCTAGTGAGGCTCTCCATGCCTCTTCATGGCTTACAGTATTTCAGCATGGCTTTTATGTTTTGCATTTATTTCTATAATGCATGCATGGGATATCTCTAGTGACCAACTCCATTGCCACAACATTTACTCTTCCGCTGCCAACCTATCTAGCCTTTAAAGTCTTGTACTGTGCTATTAGAGAATTCACACCACATTGCTATATCGAAGCTTCCACATCACAGCTTTATAGTGGTGCAATGTTACACATTGCTTGTCGATCTCTGATATTCAAGCCCCTTTCTCTTGAGCTCTCATCGAATTTCTATTATAGGACTGGGTGTTGTGACTGGGGGCCAAGTCCTAAGGAGCTAGTTCTTTCAATGACGTCTAGGGAGCCTTTTTCCTTTGTTAAGGCCCTGCACCTTTGATCCTATGTTTACTTCATAATCAGTGCTAAACACTATCAGAGCCCCCTTATTAATGTTTTTCACTTGTTGCACATACGCCAACAACCATACATTGTCCATCGTCGATGTCTGATTTCCTAGCTCCCTGCTACTTATCCCTTACCGCACATTTCTCACCATAGGACCAAAGGTTATAACCTAAGGCTTAACCTTAAGGCACTAAGGCCTATATACTCCTGTTTGGGGTCCTTTTTCCCTTTATAAAGCACTGCACCCTTGGTTTCTTTAAGCCCTCGAGACCACCTGCTATCCTGCATCCCACATCCCAGTGAAATTTCATTGTGGCACATGAGCCAACCATTACAAACCTCCGATGGTCGATTTCTGATAGGCCCCTTTGTTCAGCCCTAGCCATTGGTTCCTAACACTTCATGACCGTGTTCTAACCCCCATGTTAGAGCCCTCTAATCGATAATTTCCAAATGTGGCCAATGTTCCTATCACCAAAAACCTCCGATCGCCGATCATCGATGTGACTTCATCATTGCCATGTGGCACACCTTGATTGGTGACATGTGTCACCCAGATATGGCCCATTAGGCCACTAAAAATGGTCGAATACACCTGCCACATGTCTTTCTGTACCACCACGTTATGCTGATGTCAGCAACCACTTGGCCTTACCAGAAGCAATCAGATCTTTCCATGTGCCCTTATCAGATCTCACCACCTGTTGCCATGTGTCCTTATTAGAGCCAACCAGATCCTACCACTTGTCCTCATCGGAGCTCCTCTGATGCCTTATTGGAGCTAATTGGATGCCTCCACATGTCGTCTTGGAGGAGAGAGAAAGAGGCCCACCAACATTTGTTTTGCAATGAATTCCTTTGTATTTCCTTTTTGGCTCTCCCGACGATTTAACACTAGAGGCTCAAATCCCAATGTTTTTCTGTTTTTGCACCGATGCCAGCCACTAAGGATTGTCAATTATGGTTCGATGGGACCTCTAATATGTGATTTATCAGAACCTTTGAATCGTCAGGAGTTTCGATATGCAGGATCTCTAATCGCTAATTAGAAAATTACATTCAATGTGTGACACACCTTATAACCTATGATTTCCAATTGCCGGGATGGTAGGTTGTTGCTGCTTTCATATGTGATATTCCTCCCTTCTTAAGGCTTTAAACCCCTGAACTTTAGCAGGTCATAAATTTTGAACCATAAGTCCATTTCTGGACATCCACATATCGTTGGAAAGATATTCCCAAGAAATTTCCAAAGAAGAGGGTCCAATTAGCCACTGAGCCAACCTACTACCACAAAAGGGGTCTCCAAGCTTAGAGCCATCCTTTTTCTCCTTGGCTCTTTAGACAGCTAGGAAACTCACCCACAATGTGTCCTTAGAATGAGGCCTATAGCTTCCATGGACTTCCATCCTGGGCCATCACTGTAATCATAATTTTATGTATTTTCAAATAAGCCTACTAATATGATGATTTTCTACATGAAGCATGCAGCTACCAAGAGATTCCTTCTGAGCCATCACTACCAGCATCTATGACAACAAGCAACTAAGATTTTCTGGTTGACATCAATGCTGACACTCCTTCCGGTTGCTAGGAAATCCAACACAACTTGCCAGCATGAATGTTGACATCAATGCCAACACACTTGCAGATGCCTTCTCAAGAAGCATGCAACTACCAAGACATTCCTCCTGAGCCATCACTACGAGCATCTGCTACAAAAAACAACCAAGATTGTATGGTTGACATCAATGACAACACTCCTTCTAGTTGCTAGGAAATGCAACAAAAATCCTTAGCATGAATGTTGACCTCAATTCCAACACACCTGCAGATACCTTCTCAAGGACACTGGCCATGCACATAATCTCGATTGTCCAACATTTCCCTTCATCTTTGGAACCTCCTAACTTTA
The DNA here is from genome assembly GCA_000404065.3 of Pinus taeda. Lineage (NCBI taxonomy): Eukaryota > Viridiplantae > Streptophyta > Pinopsida > Pinales > Pinaceae > Pinus > Pinus taeda. The sequence continues at coordinate 22,707 of APFE030828975.1, read as the reverse complement.
TCTTCCAACAAAAATGAATTAGAGAAGTTTTATTTCTTTAGCCCAAAATATGAATTTTTTTATAAAACCACTTATGCTTGAATATGTGTTGAGCTGGAATTCAACAAAGGTTTTCCTACCGCGATTAATCTAATAGCTCCAAACTATGTGTGGGTTCAACAACTTCATTATGAAAATGTTTCATTTTGATGTCAAACATGTTATGAAAAAAGGTATGTGATAAAAAGTTTCCCCAAGTGTTTACATCATAATAGAGCCTAGAAAAATAATGGAGGCCCAAATGGTGGGAAGGAGCTCAGAATGAACATTATACAATATAAAAGGAATAAGAGGCTAGGGGTAAGAAATAAGCAAAGGAAAAACAAGAAGGATTTATTGTCAAGAAAATGCACCAAAAGAAACAAAAACTAGTGAGGAAGAAGTGTATGAGGATCCTCTGAATTCAACGATAGTGGGAGTGTAGAAAACATTGGTGAAAGTTGGATCCCCCTCTGAATCTCCAAGGAATAAAGTTGGAAAAGTAACTTCTTGGGTAGGTCAAGAAAATTAGGAAGATATTTACGAAAACAATGATCACTCATCAAGGGGTGATCCATTGGATTCATTAAAAAATGTAGGTTGGATTCAAATGGGGAAGAAGGGAAAGATTATTTTTCTAAGGAAAACTGAAGGACAGTAAAAAAAAATTAAATATAGTGAAAAATGGAATGTAAATGGATTTGGATGTTGAGGGCATTTTGGAAAATTTTCGCTGGTAATGGTACTAGAATTTTTGTATTATGGGGTAATCGCTTGAGGGATTGGAGTGAGACTCCATGCTAAATCTCAATCCTGCAAGAAATATTGGTAATTTGAATAAATGTAACAGTTCTTGGTCAGATCCCAGCTTTATTTTTTAATAAAACTCTCATACCAATTTATTTGAAGAAAAAAAATCACATATAACTAAAATTTTAAAAATTAATGATGATGATGATTTATGTCCAATAAAATCAACATGGTATATCAAAGATTAATAAAGTAAGGGATTAATTGAAATTATTTAACATTTTATTTATATGATCGAAAAGAAGGGAGAGAAGCATTCCTATATCCCCATAGTTTTCCTAAATTAGCAATTCAAGAAGGTTGGTAGGTGTGGAAAATATTATGAAAATTAGAATGGATTGAGTAAGACCTGGGAAATCCAAGAGAAAGTTTTTTTCATCTTCAACCCTCATAATATCACAAAGGTGAAAAAATCTTTCGTCCCAAGGTGTTTTGGGAATAAACCAATGCCTGGTTTCACTTCGGAGCTCATGCCAATTAATTCTTATCTTGGAAATGTTCATTTTCTCCTTAGCATTAGTCAAGATAGAAAGATAATTCTGGTTTTCGAGATTGTGGTTGATCACCTCCTTATCATGCATTAGCTTTGTTGACACCTAATCTTTTGGATTGGGTAAATCCATGTAAATATTGTAAATAGAAAATAAGGAGAATTTGAAGATGAAGAGACATTGGGAGATGAAACCCAAGAGTCTCTTCATCAATATATATATATATACATATATATAAATATATATATATATATATAATATTATATATATATATATATATATTTAGATAGAAAATAAGGAGAATTTGAAGATGAAGAGACATTGGGAGATGAAACCCAAGAGTCTCTTCATCAATATATATATATATATATGATCAATCTTAATGCAAAAACACAATTCGTTTTGAGGAGTTACCTCCTAGCTTGACATGGTATCAGAGCATAGGTCCCAACCTCTATTTTTTGCTTCCTTTCTGCCCTTGTAACTCCCTCCTTTATCTATTTTGCATATTTTGCATAACTACCTCTATTTTGCATATTTTTGTAGAACTGACACCTCCATTCACTTCCCTCCTCACATCTCTGAGCCTGTGGCTGCAAAATATCAACACTTTTGGGAGACTCATGACACCTCCATTTGCACATCTTCCTCCCCCAGTGTGCTCTGCAACCTCTACAGATACTGTTATTGCAAACATGATTCGAAAGTCGTAGAAAGACAAAAGAAAAACAAGACTCTTGGTCTAAGATAACACCTACTGAACCAAGTCGAGCCCTTCCCTCAGCCCTACTCCAGTGCAAATGATTTCACTAGAGACACCTCGAGCTGAAGAAGAAGAAGAAGAAGAAGAAGAACCTAGAAGGCTCTTCTATTTATGACGGGGTTGCAAATTCACTGCTACAGACACAAGTTTAAGTGTTCATTCAACATCAAAGGCATTTGAATACTCTCCAGCAAGTGGTGTGGCTATGAAATTTTTCAAAAGCCTCTATGTGGAGTGATTGTTTCCTCGTGAAAAGCCTCTTTATTGGCATGTACACAATCAATTGCATTTGAAATGCATAGGACAATTTCAAAATGGTATGTCGACTCCTTACATGTTGACTAAGTTGTTGCAAGATACTCTGAATTTTGGAAGATCGTGGATCATATATATAATATTTGAAGTTTTTAAGTGAGTGCATCTATATATCTATATATATATACATATATATATGAATTATGTAAGTCAATTTGAATACTTATTTGGTTGTGCATTAATAATATGGAGTGGAAAATAATGGAATTTAATAAAAAAGAGGTTGTGGTGTGATGCATTTACATTGAGCTCTTCTTTTTAATGGATATATGGTATGGAATGGTTATATGATAGGGAAGGAACCATCCCATAAGTCATATAATTAAATTATTTATTATTTTCATAATAAAGAGTGAAAGGTACCAAATAAAGTGGTCAAAAGGATAGATACGGAGCGATGGTGGAAAATCGTGGAGTTAGGGTTTCAAATGGGTCTCCCAATGCCGCCGCGGTCCCCTTGCTCTGTTCCGTTTCTGTATGCCGGCAGGCCTCAGGCCTCCATTTCGACGCTCCTTTAGAGCCTGGGTCGTTTTCTGCTGCGAAAAAGAATCTCAATGAACCGTCCCTCTGTCCCCCTTCGCTTTCGAGTTTGAGCAGGTTTCAGTTGCGAAGTCCCGTGGACGCTCCGCTCAGCAAAGGATCTCACAACGCCGCCCCGGACTCCCCTGCTCTGCATTGTTTCGGGTATGCTTGCCGGCTAGTATCTGGACGCCATGTTTTCGACGACTCCCCAGGGCCGTGGGCTCACTCTGATGCCGGAAAGAATCACATTAAATCGACCCATTGCTTCCCTATTCAATCGTCTTTGGATAGGTTTCGGGTGCTCGGTTCTCAAAGAGTATTGGAACCAGAAGGGGGAAAAGCTCCGCTACCCCACAAGGACTCAGAACAAGTCCGAACCCAAATCTTCATAAGGACGCTGTCCGGAAAATCCATTTGCAAGCAAACCTGGACAGGTAAAAAGATAAAAAATATAATGGAAGAGATTCAAGCAGATACAGGTATCCCTTCAAATCTGCTAGTGTTGGTCCATGCAGGTAAAACCGTGCAGGAGAACTTTACCCTTCAGCACTATGGCATCGGGCGAGATTCAACCATCACCATAAGCACATGGCTGCGTGGAGGAAGCTCGGATGCAAGTCAGAAAGGATTTCAGGGCTCTACATCAAACCCCGCTGTTTCATATCGTGATGCGGCCAAAGGGAAAGCTCCTTCAACCGGAAAAGAACCTGCAAAGTCCAGCCCACCACTAGGGCAGTATATTGTGGAACAAACATCAGAAAACCCCTCCATCACGCTGGATTCTACAGAGGTAAAATGCATTTTTACAGATTTGCAAAATAAAGCTGTTATATGCAGGTTTAACGGTTTCTGGCCAAAAACTGAGGCTCTCTACCAATGGATTCACACAGTCTGGACAACAGACTGCCAGATCCACCTCTGTTCAAAGGGCTTTTTCATAGTTTCATTTCATGAAGGCGAAGACAGGGATAAAATCCTCCAGGAAGGACCATGGTTCTGGGGCAGTGCGGGTTTATTTGTCACACCATGGTTTCCAGAATTTGACGCCAACACAATGGTGGTTTCAAGGATGCCAGTATGGGTAAGGTTACATAATTTACCCTTACATTTTTGGCACTTCAAGTCCCTAACAGCTATTGGAAATTCCCTTGGAAGAATGTTAAAGATTGACACAGACAGGCACTTAAAAGGAATTTTTTCCTTTGCTAGGATATGCGTTGAGGTAGATCTCAGCAAAGGACTACTTGAATGCATTTTCCTGACCTTTAACAATATTCAGTGGAAACAACTTTTGGACTATGAGAACACAGCTTTCAGGTGTAGGGGATGTCAACAAACAGGCAATCTGCTCAAAGCATGTCCCAGCAAGAGCAAGCCACAACAAAGGAAGACTAGAGGATGGCAGAATTTGGATGAAGTCTTAAAGAGACGAACAGCAAGGAAAAAAACCCCTCCGGTATCTGAAGAGGAAGAGACAGAGGCAGAAGAGGAAGACACCTCCATAGAGGAAGTTGATCAAGAAAATCAGAAGGAAAATAAAGAAGGTAACAAGGACCCACAACCACATACAGATCAGTTAGAGACTCAGCAAGACAAAACAGAGACGACAAGTGCGGATCAAAGCTTGGGGGGTATTAAACGACAACATCATTCAGACTCATCAGATTCAGACAAAGATTCAGGGAAGGTGCAAGAAACATCTCAGTTAGTCATCGTTTCGACCGAACCCACTGTGGGTGAGTGGCGTAAGGTCGAAAAGAAAAAAGGGCGTAAATCTTGATGCTTGAGTGTTTCTTACTCCTTCTGGGGTCTTTTTTCTTTCTCTTTTTATCTCGTTTTCTTGGCTCTCGTTAGTTTTTCTAACGGTGCTTTTGGGTGTGTTTTGCACTAGTGCCCTTGTGGCAGATCAATGTATGTTTCATTGCTCAAGTGATGTAACTTTTCATTATTTCTTTAATAAAAAGTTACTGCTTCTTTTCTCTGGAAAAAAAAAAGAAAGGTACCAAATAAAGTTGTGATTTATTTTTGTTATGATGCATTCACTAATTTCTATTGTGGGAGTAGTTCTCTCTGGAAAAGAGAACTATCTTGAGTGGTCCAGGAAGATAAAACACACCCTCATTTTCAATGAGTTGTGGAAATGGATTTTTGAAGGAGAAGGAAACAATGCACCTGCAAAGCCCATTTCAGATAAGGAGCTTTCCATTTGGGAAAACAAGAACAACAAGGCCTATGCCTTGATTGTAGAATCAGTAAATCAAGAGGTGAGTTGCCATATTTCACCGGTTTCAAATTCCTTTGAAGATTTAATGAAATTAAAGGAATTGCATGAATCACACTCTGAACTTGAAGTTTTCCAATCGATGATTAAGTTGTTATGTGTTGAGTTGAAAAATGATGACCCTCTTGCCTTAGCATCAAAAGTAATATCCATTATGCATGATATAAAATCCACTTGTGTTGAGATATATATTCCTCTCATAGCTAATTTCAAGGAGCTATATCCCACATATTCACATTATCTTGAGTCATTGCAAGAAAGTGGAAACCTTAAGGAGATTACCTTTGACTCCTTTCAAAAGAAGTTTACTGAGAGAGAGAAGGATTTTGGGAAGAAGGCAACTCCTCAGTCTACTGAAGAAGTTGTATGCCTTGTACAAAATGAGAAGAATCACGCACAATATTATTCTAGAGGAAGAGGTGGACAAAGAGGAAGATGAAGGAGGAATTTTAGAGGTAGGGGGGGTAGATAGTTCCAAGCAGAAAAGTATGATCTTCATTGCATATGTTGCAATAGAGATGGACATGATGCATCCACATGTAAGTTTCCTTGGGACAGAATTGAGTAGGAAATAATGAAGGACAAGGTAAAACCAAGGACAAAGGGAAAGGTAAAGCACCTGAATCCACTCATTATGTTGTGGTACATTATAACAATGGAGTAACTAAAGACTTTTTTAATTCTTCACTTACTTCATGGAAAGATGATTGGTTTCTTGATTTAGGAGAAACTTTCCACATGACCTTTAGGATAAATGTTTTTGAATAATTCACTGACAATGTTTATGGAGCAACATATTTTACAGATAAATCAAAACTCAAGCCATCAAGGCTTAGCACCATCAGGCTCAAACTGAATGTTCTTATAGACTTTCTTTTGCATGATGTTTTATATGTCTAGGAGTTGAGGAGAGACTTATTGTATTTGGTCCACATATACCAGCAAGGAAACTCCATTGATATGTTTGATGGCAAGTTTGAGGTCAAAAAAACATTAGATCACTCACATGTCATGACGGGGATAAAAGAAGAAAGACTTTTGAAGTTGCCAGGAATCTCTAATCATGCACATAACTTCTCATAGAGTTCTCACTATGATGAAGGTACATTTCCATAAATTGTTTTATGGCATGCTAGATTTAGACACTTGAAATATGGCAACCTTTGTTTTTTGAAGACAAATGGTGTTACTGGTTTGCCTACAATTCCTAGGAAACTTAAGCAATGTGATGCTTGTATCTTAGTAAATCACAAAAAACAATATTTTCATGATTTACATTCCAAAGCACATAGAAAACTTGAACTCATTCATTTTGATTTATGTGGCCCAATACTTGTTCCTTCTACAAATGGTAATAAATATATATTGACATTTATTGATGACTACACCAAAATGAGTTCGGTTTGTTTATTGAAGAACAAATCTAATGATTTCCAAACATTCAAGAACTTTCATGCATCGATTGAAAATGATGCACAATCTCATATTGGCTCTATTCACACTGATAATGGAAAAGAATACACTTCAAATGAATTTGAAAACTATATTTGCTAGCATGGGATCAAACATCAAATAATCGTGCCTTATAATCCCCAATAGAACGGAGTAGATGAAATAATGAACAGGACAATCTTGAATATGGTAGGTTCCATGATTTTTTTCAAGAATGTTGAATTGATGTTTACCTGATGTACTTCTATGTGTTGTGTATATAACAAATAGGTGCCTATCTAATGTTATTAAAAAACAAGACTCCCTATGAAATGTGGTATGACCACATTCCTTCGGTGAGGCATCTCAAGGTCTTTGGTTCCACCTGTTATGCGTTGATACCTAAGGAACAAAGAAACAAACTCGTTGTGAGTCGTAAGTGTATCTTCTTGGAGTATTCAAATACCCCCAAAGAATATTGTCTCTATAATGAAGTTAGTAAGAAGTTTATAATATTTATAGATGTGATATTTCTTGAATCTTCCAAGACTAACAATGTTTTTGAGTGGCTTGATCACTTGGATATATTCGGACATGAAATATTTTTTCAAGAGTTTGATAATCAGATTCCACATCTTGAAGGGGGGATTTCTATACTGGATCAATTTGTTGAATCTTCTTCTAAAGTACTCTCTCCCCTGCATGAAGCTCCAACCACTGATCTAGATGACACTTTGAGTGATGTGATTGACAAAATTGGGAAACTAAATATTGATACAATCCCAACCCAATTTACTGGGCAGCTTGGGCCATCTCAAAAAGGTCCTCCAAAATGGCTGACAAAGACACTTGAAAGTGTTCATCATGATGAGATTGGAAAGAGAGGAATAGGGAGCTCAGTTAGACAGAATGGAGGTGATGTAGACAATCTTGATTCACCAGTTGATATGGATGTTTCTTATGATTGTGAACTAAATTTGTTTATAGATTTTGAGCTGACTTCCTTCAAAGAAGACACTTCTCATGATGACTGGAAAGAATAGATGCAGAAACAATATCATGCCTTGATAAAGAATGGCACCTAAAAGCTAGTTGATCCTCCATTGGAAACCAAACCAATAGGCTGCAAGTGGGTCTAGAATAAAAAGTATAAATCTAATGGCTCACTTGAAAGTACAAATTCATACTTGTGGAAAAAGGTTTTGCACTGAAGGAAGGGGTCAATTATGAGGATGCTTTTGATCCCACAACAAAATGGGCTAGCACTCAAATACTCTTTTCCTTGGCAACATAGAATGGTTGGAAATTCCATCAAATGGATGTAAAACCTGCTTTCTTGAATGGATATTTGAAATAAAATGTTTTATATGTCCCAACCAGAAGGATTTGTTGTGAAGGGTTAAGAACATAAAATATGCAAGCTTGTAAAATCCTGGTATGGCCTCAAGCAAGCACCATGAACCCAGTACAGAATTTGACTGAGCATATTCTGAACCTAACTTCAAACATTATGATGTTGAGGATGCAACTTTTTTTTGTCAAGAAAGTTGGAAAAATAGTTGTATATCTTGTGGTGTATGTAGATGATGTTTTGATGACAGGGAACAATGAGAGCTATATTGCATCCATAAAGAAGGAATTTAGGAAAGGTTTTGAAATGAAAGAATTAGGCTATGTTCACTACTATCTTATTATTAAAGTAACTCAATATCTAAATTTTATATTCCTCTCATAGAAGAAATACATTGGAGATATATTAAACAAGTTTGGCATGAATGAATGTAATCCTTTAATCACTCCAATGGAACAAAATTGAAATCTCACATGTAGTGAAGGAAAGGAATTTAAGGATGCAACAAAGTATAGACATCTCATAGGAAGTCTTAAATACCCGCCTACTACCAGACCAGACATTTCATTTTCTATTAGAATCCTCTCTAGGTTTATGAAAAATCCTTGTAAGGGACATTGGCTTACTGCAAAAATAATTCTAAAGTACTTGAAGGGAACTCAAGACTTTGGACTTAAGTATACATAGATGGGCAACTTCAACTTGATTGGATACTCTGATTCAGAATTCGATGGAGATAAGGAAATAGGGGTATCTTCTTCAGGTTATGCTATGAGTCTTGGATTAGGAGTTGTCTCTTGGAGGTCACGCAAAAAACCAGTTCCATCGGATTCCAAAACTTAGGCAGAATATGTCGAAGCAGCTAAAGAAACAAAGGAGATTGTGTGGCTCAGGAAAATTTTGGAAGATTTGCAGGAGAAACAAGTGCATTCAAATCCTCTCATGAGTGACAACACTTCTGCAATAAAGTTGGGAAATAACCCAAAGTTCAATGATCGAACAAAGCACATCAATGCAAAATACCATCTGATTTGACATCATGTTGAAGCCAAGGCAATCCACCTATGCCATTGTTCCAGAAATGTGCAGATTGTAGACATCTTCACCAAAGCACTTGGAAGAGAAACGTTTGAAATATTCAAAATGATACTTGGACTCACTAACATCCATTCAAATTAAGGGGGGTAATGTTGACACCTAATCTTTGGGATTAGGTAACACTACAACAAAAAAGGACATTGGTGAAGGTTGAAAAATGTCACCATGAGCTCATTGGTGACTATTAAAAGAGCCTCTATCATCAAAAATTGAATGTTACCAAAGGTGGCATTGTCAAAATTATAGGTGTTGTGGTGACATTCAAGGCCCATCATCAATAATGATTTATAATGACAAAAAGTGATCGTCACCATTTCATATGAGAATTGGTGACAGATCTTATCCTCCGTCACCAAACAAAGTGAACGTTGCCAAAGGTGGTGTCGCAAAAAGTCTAGGTGTTGTGGTGACATTCAAAGTCTTTCATGAATAATGACTATAATGATGGATAGTGATTATCGCCATTTCATATGGACAACAATGATTTATTATGATGGAACTTTCACGGCCATCACTATTGATGCATATATATGGCGACATTCATTGGCCATCACCATTTCATATTTAAGTGAGTAAACAATTGTCACCATAAGCTCATTGGTGATGGTCAAAAGAGCCTTTGTCACCAAAAGATGAATGTCACCAAAAGATGCATCACCAAAAGTATAGGTGTTGTGGTGACTTTCAAGGTTCGTCGGGAATAATAATTATAATGAGAGATAGTGATCATCACCATTTCATATGAACAATGATTTATGGTGATGGACCTTTCACATCCGTCACTATTGATGCATATATATGGTGGCGTTTGTTGATCGTCACCATTTCATATTTTGGTCAGGTTCAAAAAATGTCACCATAATCTCATTGGTGATGGTCAAAGGAGCCTTTGTCACCAAACATTGATCATCACCATTCCATATCAATATCAAAGAATGATGGAATTGAATCACTGACCTCCTGCTTGTAAAGCATGTGCTCTTCCATTGAGCTAACACCCTTTAAAGGATTACACTTTCAAAAAATAGACCTTGAAAATTTATAAATTGTAAACTCTACAACTTTTAATAAATTATAAAGCTTTGTAAAGTCTTGGAAAATATTTTTCTAAACAAGCAAAAGAGCATCGAAGTTGCAGGTTCCTACCGAATGGTTATGAAAGTTTTGAAAAGTGGGTGGAAGGAAAAATAGTTACGTATAAGATACTCAATATGTTCATTTGAATACTCAATTAAAAGTGAAACTTTGAAAACATTTATAGCCTATAAATGACCTATAATTATCAAACCTAAAATATGCAATTAAAGATTGATTTCTCACCTTGTGAATCATGTAAATATGTTGTGACAACATAAACAACTGCCTCTAAAAAACTGATTTGCATGCCAAAAACAAAAATAATGAGTATGTATGATGCAATTATGAATAATGAGCTAAATGGTTGAATCCTACTAGCTATGGGGTCTAGAAATATAATTTGGAGTGCTTCTTGTTATTAATTAATTCAATATGTCAAAATACAACGACCAAAGACATTGATCTTAAAATGTAACCACTAAATAGATGTTAAAATTGTAAACACAAAGTTTGGCTAATATCTGGTACACCAACATAGTATCCAAGGGGAATTCAAACACTTCCAAATCCACTCCAAGCATAAGTATCCAAAGATGCAATCGCATGCATGCAAGGAAATCACTCTCTACCTCTCAATGATAATTATGTCCTCCAACAAGTACTTCAACAAGTAAAGGGGTGTTAACACAAGAATCCCAAACTTAGCAAAAATAAATACACAATACAAAAATACATCTCATCCCCCCTCTACCTTTATAGAATAGATATAAGGGGATTAACAAAAACATCCATAAAGAATAGGATTAAAGTGGGAAAAATAAATATGATAAGAAAAAAATAACCAACAATGGAATCTACTAATTTCAACATGTGTCCACATGTACTCAAAGATTAGAGGAAATAAAAGAACCCATCATGATTGATTATGAACTTGATAAAATGGTATTTACTTCTTTGGTAGAAAGGAATAAAATCACAACCTCTTTTCTATTGCTCTCTAGAACAAATCCTCTGTGTATGGCATTGGGGCTTTGTGCTACACTCTATGCTTACTCTCCAACAATAAAGCAAGAGCAATTGGTGTAGTGGTAGTCCCTGGTGACATGTAATTTCAGTGTTGTGAAGAAATTTGCAATATTAAAATTGTAGATATTGCTTTATTAACAATTGGACTTTTGTCCAACAATAGTAACAATTTTGGTACTATGAAGAAATTTTCAATCTTAAAATTGTCACATGAGAATTTCATGCTACCATGTTAGGCCCCTATATTACTAGTGTAACCACTTATTGTTATTAGTACAACCTCCTTATTATATTTTTATACCCACGTAGTCCCCATATTATTATTATTGTGTCCCATAGAAGGCCACTATTGTTATTATTGTGCCCTTACGTTATTATTGTTATGTCGGGTCTGATTATATTATGACCCCTTAGACTCCTATATATAGAAAGGAGGTCTAGTCATTTGTATTATCCAAGAATTGTTCATTTGTGTAATGTAAATGAGGTTGCCCCCTTGAAGAGGCTGAATTCTAAGGCGTTGATCTATCTTTTCTATCTTTTTGTGAGTTGGTTTCATAACATTTGGTATCAGAGCTTTGGATTCTAGGGTTTTGCTGCTCCAAATAGGTCATCGTGGATTTTTCACTATAACTTTTCTGCTACGAAGTTTTAGAATCTACAAAAACAACCCATTTGAGAAGAAATCGGTCTAAACATAGCGTCCAAATTCATATCTTTTTGCACTATATTTACAGAGATATGATATGAAGAAGTTAGGGGTTTTGCAAGCTCCATAATTTCATCTAAAACAGGTCATCATGGAATTTTCTCTATAACTCTTTTGCTATGAAGTTTCAGAAGCTTAAAAAAAAAATCCATTTGAGACGAAATCGGTCTGAACCTTGGCTTCGAATTTCAGATCCTGTCTCGCCATATTTTCTTGTTTTTTTTTCTGTATATCAGTTTCATATACTCAGGTTGAAACAGTGACACGTGGAATTTCGTACAAGTTCATTCTACTGAACCAGTCTATAATCAAGTCATCGTGGGACATTTGACATAACACTTCCTTGAAGAATCCAATCTTGATCAGACTTGCGGCATTAGAAATAGATCACAGAGAGATACCACAGGAAGAAATTTCAGAACTTGGATATCTGAAATTACAGAGTTACATTCGTTTCAATATCGATCTCCTAAAATCAAGAAAAGGCGATGTGGGGAAGTTTGATGGCAAGGATCGTGTAAATTGGATACTTCAGATGGAGCAATATTTTGATATACGTACCACTGTTACAAAAGGTATGTATTGCATATTCATATTTAGAACTGGATCAATTTTTATGGTATAAAGGGCTTTGTTCTCGTAAACAACTTGTTACATGGTCAATTTTCACGGAGGAAATAATAGCACTTTATGAGGATACAAAGAGCAACACCTTCTTTAGAGAAACACCACAAAAATTGAAAGAAAAAAGAGAAAAAGGGCTTTGTTACAAAGTGGGAAGCAAAATTATGGCAACAAGGAAGACTACCCCTCACACTGCAAAGATGGAAGTGTTGTTTCTCCTAGCCTGCCACAACCTACAAGGGTTACACCACAACAATTAGAAGAAAAAAGAGAAAAAGGGCTTTGCTGCAATTGTGATAAAAAAATGCATTAAAGGTCATAAGTGTGCTAAGAAGAAATATTTTACATTGATTGTGGAGAGGAGGAAGAAAAGGATCAAGAAATGTCAAAATAAGAGCATATACACCAAGAACCAATCCCATAGAAAGAAGAAATGAATCCGACCATATCTTGTAAAGCATTGGAAAGAATTACTACTCCTCAATCTCTTAAGATAGAAGGACATATCAAGAAGAAAAAGGTTCAAGAAGCGAAAGACCACATCAAGAAAGAAGAAATGAATCCAACCATATCTTGTAATGCATTAGCTGGAATTACCACTCCTCAAACTATCAAGATAGAAGGACATATCAATAAGAAAAATGTTCAAGAAGTGAAAGATCACATCGAGCATCAAGAAATGAATCTGACCATATCCTGTAATGTATTGAAAGAAATTACCACTCCTCAAACTCTTAAGATAAAAGGACATATCAAGAAGAAAACGATTCAAGCTTTGAAATATCACATCGAGCATCAACAATAAGTTCTCCAACTTTTAAAGGATAATGCCACTTTGGTGCAAAATCGAATGAAACAACAGGTGGATCAACAGTGCAGTGAAAGAAGTTTTGATGTAGGTGATTGGGTATTTTTACGGCTACGTCTCAAGCAAGCTATTAATGAGAAGGAAATGTTGGCAATACTACATGCACTTAAGAAATGGTGGCCCTTACCCAATGGGAAGACACTTCAAGGTAAAAATGGATCATGATAGTCATAAATAATTTTTAGAACAAATATTATCTTTAGAAGAACAGAAAAATTGGGTCACAAATATGTTGGTTTATGACTTTGACATCATCTACAGAGAAGGGAAGAAATTTTTGTTGCAGATGCACTCTCAAGAAAGGATGAGGATGTGGAAGCATTGTTTTGTGCTATTTCTGTAGAATTTTGTAGAATTTTTCCTACAAATCAGCTAGCTGTTGCACAAAAATTGTCACCTTGACATTCTGCAATCTGTGTGAGTCCATTACCACTCATACTTTCTTCCTTTGCAAGTCTTAAGCCTTAGTTCTTCGTATCAAGCCTTGAAAATAAGAGAAAGGCCTCAAAAGTCTATAAAACTCTGGTTCCACACTTTCTCTTAGCATTTCCTACGGTCCCGCACCTAAAGGTCACGTCTCCTGCGCACCTGACTGCTTTGTCTCTGTGTTATGGGTGCAGACCCCTGTAAAAGTAAAAAAGACACAAGTATATTCTTAAAAACTCACTTTGAGTCATTTCTAGAAGCTTCTCGAAGGAATATTGAGGTGGCAAGTTCGCTCCTTTAAGGTTCATGCATCCCATACCTTAAGGAGCTAACCCCTTGATGTGAGGAGCTTATCCCTTTGAAGTAGGACTCTATCCCTTCATAGGTGGACTTGTAACCTCCTTTCTTTGCACTATAAAATAAAGCATTGAGTTGGTTACTTGGGAGGTTGAAAGTTGAATATTTTTGAGGTGAAATGTTGCTGGAACTTAGTCTTCCTAATTGAGCTTATGTGAGGAGAGATTACATACCTCTTTGATCTCATTTGGAAGAGTGTGAGGCTTGTCAAAGTAAAGGAGATTCCTATTTCAGACCCTGGGAGGAGCTTGTACAACATCAAGGCACCAAAGGTTGTAAAGTTCTTCTATTTCAAAGTTAATACAAATAAGTTTATTTTTCTCAATAAGCTGTGTTTGATGGTTTATTTATGGATTCCTTGATCACCATAATGAACATGATTTATGATATTAGCTATGCAGGTTTTATTTGATGTGTGCTTGTTTGTGATTGCAGGTTCTCAAAAGGAAACTCTTTTGGATAGTTGAAGTATGGCTGCTACAAACTAGCGTTGGACTTAAGGTAGGGTCTAAAGACCTCTATAGTTTTTATTAATGAATCGTAATATTTTTAGAGAAATATAGATTTGCTTGTCCTGCTTGTTGCTAGATATATTTTGATATTAGGGAGACTGGCCTTGTCTGCAAGATCGATTTATCTGGCCAACAAATTGGCGACCATACTGGGGAATGAATTTGGTTTTTGGTTTTCCTTTTTCTTTAACTTGAGAAACTTGTTCTTGTTTCTGGTTTTTGCTTGAACTGTGTGGGATTGGGTGATTTTTAGGATCTGGATTATTTTTTTGTTTTTTCAAAGTTTTCAAAGGACCGCACTTTCTTTTTACAGAAAGTGTGGGCATATCCGCACTTTTCCTTTGGCACACGGAATGGTACCGCATCTGGTTCTTCTGGAAGCCTGCAGACCCTGTGAAATTTTTTGAAAAACCTAAAATGTTTTCTTCCAATTAAGTTTAGGTTTTATTTATGACTTTTAGTGTCTACCCAGATCTGCATGTGTTCTTTCAAAAATCTCTTGTGAGTAAGTTCCATTGGTATTTTGTTTTAGATGATTTTCTAGAAGTTTTGCATGCCTGGATTGGTTTTCACTTGGTCTATGTAGTGACTCAAAGATTAGAAGCCTAAGAAACCTTAGATTATCCTGGTGTATTTTTGTCTTCTTGATGAGTCTGACTGGTTTGTGAAATTCCTTTGGTGAGAAATAGATTTATTTTTCTCTTTACAAATCTTTGAACGAACTTAGTTATAAGTTTTGAATTTAATTTTTATAAAAGAAAACATAGCTGTATGTTTTTTGATTGATTTGTTATTCTGAACGAATTAATCCTTAGTTTACTAAATAACTAAGTAAAACGTCCTCAAAAATCTTTGAAGCTTTTATTTTGATTAGGTTTTTAGAAATTTTTAGATCTCAAGATTAGTTTTTGTAGTTTTGAGTGTTTTCTAGAAATTGTAGAATCTCTTTTGAAAGAATTGTTTTTTGTAGTTTTTGAGTGTTGAAAAATAAAGGGATTTATTGTGAGCATAATTAGTAGTCTTGTTTTGAGTTCTTATTGAAAAAGACAAAAATATTTTATTTTCATTTACATGTTGAAAGAAAGATTTGTTTTTCAAAGAATTGCATTCTCAAACTCTTTCTTTTAGCTAGAAATTCATTGAAGGAAAAACGAATTGTTTATCATTTTAGGTGCACTTTTAGTGTTTTTGGAGTCGAGTCTTTACACCATCAAAGTTTCATTTCCATACCTATTGACTTAAGAAACAACCCATAAAAGTAACGCTTAATTAAAATTGATCTAGCAAATTTTTTATTTCTAGGGCTCTTATCACCAATATAGCTTAGGCTAGTATCTTGGAGTAGGGAGTAATTAACTCTCCAAGATAGTTAAAACAAACAAGTAGCTATATCTTGCGGTAGGAAATAAATCCAATTGTAATTGATATAATCTGGGAAGCTCCTCTTAAAGGAGTCAATCATGAGATCATGTCTGAACCTTTGAGACAATCAAGACTGTCTCATTGGGAAAGATAGAAGATTTGTGTGTATTATAAATGGTAAACCTAAAATTAACCATTGTCGAGGAGCCTGGGGTCACTTGTTGGTAAACCTTGTATTAATCATGTCAAGGAGCCTTCAAGGGGATTGAGCTTTGTTACTCTGCCCTTGTGCGTAGATTAGATCGTAGACTGTTCCCCCAGCTGTATTTATTATTGTTGGTAGCCTTAGTGTCGCTAAACTTAAGATTATTTCCTAAGGTGACGGTGAAGGATGAGTCTCACTGTACCTGGAGCAGACGTTGACTAGACTCACTTGGACTCTCTGGGGGGTTCTCTTCACTTGAGATGGTTTTGTGAAGAAACTTGTGCTAGTCTATTTCATTAAGTAGGTTATCGGGGTAACTATTCCAACCACCCTTTCTGTATTGAATTCTACGACGTTAGATTTCATCACCAACTAGTGTTTTTGGTACGGAAAGTTACTGTTTGTGTGTGGTTTGGACTCTTAGATTTTTTAGGCGTGTGATTCAATTGTTTGGCTCTTTAGAGACTTTAGGTGGTTTTATTGAAATTTTCTTTGTTTGCGTGTGAGTAATCAAATATTTAATCGAGGCTGAATTACCGAGACAATCCCATAGACTTTGGGGGAAACCTCCCGAGTATACACTAAGCCAACTTGAAGGGCTATGAGCTCTTGTATCACCTAGTGACAGTAGAGTTGGGTCATTGGAAGCCAGAGAGTCATCTTTAATTGTTCATCTTTATTATCAAGTTCAAGCAATAGAGTATATTTCTAAACCAATTTCATTTTCCGAAGTTACTGGTAGTATTTGTCCTACCAGTGAATTAGTTGAAGAACCTAAAATTTCTGAACCTAAAATCGAGCCTGCTACTACTCCATCTTCAGGATTTGCTTCTCCAACTCCTAGTGGTCCTGGTTCACCTAGGGTAGGAAGTATCATTACCCAAAATCTTCCTTCTAGACTCATTTCTATTGAAGAACTTGTTAGTCCGGACGAAGATATAAATCTCCCTGAAAATCAACCAACTTTAGAACTTAGGGAGCGTGAATCAATTTTCTACAGTCCTTTTAGGAGTGACGCTTGGTATGTATCATTGACAAACTTTTTAGAAAACGTAGGTCTTAGTTTTTCACCACCTCGAATTCCTTTTCATCCAACACCCAGAGGTTATTATCCTCCATTGAATATGTAGAGACAGTCATTTATGTTTTCCCAATCACCGGAAACATTTTTATATGGTGGTCCTTTTGTTCCTTCAGGGTATCAGTCACTCACTAGTACTTTTTCAGGAGCATCTTCTCAACCAATTGAACATGAGGTATCAACTGGTAATAACATAAATCAAGCATTCAGCGTATAAGAAATTCTTATGATGTCTGGTACTATTCCAAATCTGCAACCTCAAGGTAGTCAGATACCGCCTGGAGGGCAACCTCAAGGTAGTCAGTTACCACCTAGAGGGCAACTTCAAGGTAGTCAGTTACCACTTGGGGGGCAACCTTAAAGTACTCAATTACTGCCTGGGGGGCAACCTCAAGGTAGTTAGTTACTACTTGGGGGGAACCTCAAGGACAGTACATACCTTCGGGATAGCACATACCTCAAGGTCAACCCCAAACTCAGTACATACCTCAAGGTCAACCACAGTATCAATATATACCTCAAGGTCAACCCTAGTTTCAGTACGGGCCTCAAGGTTATCAACCTCAAGGTCAGTACCCAACTCAAGGTTTCCAACCACCTTCTAGTCAACCATTTGTGTAAGGAGCTGGAAATGTACCTCTCAATTATCAACCCTATGCCCAACCTGGTTATGGTCCTCAATATGCTCAACCTTTTATGGGTCCATACCCTAGAATGAACATGGTGTGGGATTCATCTCAAACTCAATAGACTTTACAGCCGAATGTGCAGTTATGAAGTCAATCTAGACAACCTTTGGTTTTTGGTCAAACCCAGTGACTTGTCCAGCCTACTGTTCAAACTTCTACACCGGGTTCAGTTCAGTAGCCTGGGCCTAGTTCACCTCGAACTTCGCCTCAAACTGCTTCTGCAACTATTGCAGCTTCTGTTCAACTGACCACACCTGTTTTTGGAGTATCGGTAGCTCTGGTTTCTACTGTTCCTCTATCATTTCAAACTCCTTAGGCCTCTTTACCACACTCAGGACCCACAGTTCAAACTTCGATCCAAATGCCTGCAGGACAAGCTGGTCCAAGTACGACTGTCATAATTCAACCACAATTCACTTATCAACCGTACTAGGGACAATATCAATTCGGTGCTACTGTACAAAACCTAATTTATTAGTATCAATCATACCTTGGATATACTTATCAGCAACCTCAACAACCCCAGTTTGGTCCAGTTAATCTTGGTTTTTTGAGGGGTTATAATATTCCTAATGCAAATTCAATTCTAGGTTATCTTGGATATCCTCCTCCTGGAGCTAGTCTTGTTACCCAAGGTTTTTGAGACCCTAACCGTTAGTTACCTTTTTTGCAACTTTGGACTTACCTAATTTGTCACGCCTTATGAACGATCCAATTTACTATCTTCCGTATTGGTTGTCGATGCCTAATAAGTTGCCCAATGATATCTCGAAGTTCGAGGGTAAGTCAGGAGAAGATTTGTCAAATCATGTGATGACTTATCACCTCTGGTGTGCATCTAATTCCATTATTGATTATTCAATGCGCTTACATCTTTTTCAAGGAACTCTGATTGGTCTTGCTGCCAAATGGTACATTGAGTTACCACGAGCCTCTTTTTATAATTTTAGTCAGTTAGCCACTTCTTTCTTAACTCATTTTTAGTTTCCTGTAAGATACGACAATGGTATAGAATTATTAACTTCATTAAAAAAATCCACGTCCACATATATTTTAGATCATATTCATGAATGGCGACATAGACGACGTTTAGTGAAAGTTTTTATTCTGGATCAAATTTTAACAGAATGGTTCGTTAAATAATTATTACCTAAAATCATTGAAGATGTAGCTAAGGCAGGAGTTGTTACTGAAGAGCAAGTAATTGCTTAGGCTAAGTACCTTGACCTCGTTTATACATAGTCAGGTACTTTACATGAAAAAATCCCCGACCTTCCGAAACACAATCAAATAACTGCAACTCCTTTTGGGTCTCATGCCACTGATGGTATGATTGGTTCAGTTAGTACCAAAAGCAAGAAGAAGTCTTCAAAGACTTCTTCTCCTATTATAACTTTACCATATTCCCCGACAGGAGACTCTTCCGTTGAAATTCCTGCCGATATCCATGTCGTAGAATCATCTACGACCAAATCAAAATCTGGTGGTAAAACGAAGCGGAAGAAGAAAAATAAACAAAACTCAAAAGAGAAATCAGATAAAAATGAATCTACTGATGGGAAATGTAAACCTTGCTATCCTTGGCTCATTTGTGATGAGGAGCATTTTACAAGAAACTGCTCACATCGAGCTAAGGTTTCGAAAATTGTCAAAGGTTCTCAAACGCCTGTTGTCTTGAAGGATCCTTTTCCTAGCCAAGATAGTAAGATGATCGGTTCTTCCTCAAATTCCTCAGAAGAACCCATTATGATGATGTCCCATGTGAGGATTGCGACGCGATCACAAGATTATGGTAGTAAATATCCTGTTGGTGGCAAGGAAGTAGAATCTTCTAATTTGAACCCATCAACTTCAACTCCTTCTGGTTCTAATCCGCTATAGATCGAGAAACCTAACCCTGACTTAGTAATCAAACCGCCTGCAAAAGGTATACTTCAGAGGTCAGCTTTCAATCAACAGGTGAGAGTTGCTCAGAATTATAACATTGTTGAAGACTTAGCTATTTCCCCTTCAGCAATGTCAGCTTTGGAGGTGCTGCAATCATGCCCAGCACAACGTAAATTACTATTGTCGGCTATAGGAGCTATTGATATTCAGGATTTGAACCTAATAATATTTTATTTAAAGAATAGTACACCTCGCCTACCTCATCAAATGGATTTCTAGATTCCAGTGTTAGTCAAAAGCAAACCTTGCTTTCAGGTTGTGATTGATGAGGGAGCTTCTACATGTATTATGTCAATCCAGTGTTGGAGATCGCTTGGTTCTCTGACACTCAATCAGTCCCCAACGATTCTAAAGGCATTTTATAGCCAAGGGTTCCATCCTTTTGGCATTTTATAGGATTTACCTATAGGGGTTGAAGGCAAAACTGTAAATCTAGATGTGGAAGTGGTTGATGCCCCTCTAGATTACAAACTTCTCTTGGGTCACAGTTGGTCTTATGCTATGACTGCTATTGTTTCATCAGCCTTTCATCTTATCAATTTTCCTCATAATGGAAAGATCATTACGATAGACCATCTGACTTATTTTTCATCCAACCCAGCCTCTTCAGATAGTATTCAACATGTCGGTAAAACAACTATCCCTTACAAGGATGTTGGGGTAGGTTTGATTAAAGATTTTGGTTTACTAGGAACTTTTTCTTTCCCTCCTCCTAATGTATCGCCTTCTATTGCAACTATTCATATGATTTCATCGAACACTATTGCTTTTGATGATCCTTGGATCGTACCTTCTGATTCTGAGGTCGATTCATTTGGTAGCGCGATGCCTTTGAGTCCCTTTGGAATTGCATATCAGGTTGTACAGCCATTTTCTGACTCTTGTTCGACCAAAACTGATCCAATGAATGTGGTCCATGTGGAATCACTTTCAATATCAACCTCAGATTCAACAACATTTTATGATCCTGTTCATACTGATGAGCAGATTCATGAACTTTTGTCTGTTGATGATTTACCATGGGAAGATCTTCATCATCAATCTTCATTTTACCTGAGCTTGATCATTTTGAAAATGATTTTTCATCTATTTTGACCACTGATTATGTCAAAGAACCATAGAATCCATTGCAACATCCTGATTCTGAGTTAAATTTGGGAAGTATCTCTCGAACATTTCCTATTGACATTTCAGTTAAACCCAAAATTATCGAAAATATTCCTATAGGTGCTTCCTGTATGGACAATGAAATCCAAACTTATAAAGCCCTATTTCAAGAATTCCGCAATGTGTTTTCCTAGTCATCTGAAGAAATGCCAGGAATTGATCCATCAATTGTTGTCCATGAAATTAAAACTTACCCAGATGTTGAACCTGTTCGGCAACGTTTGCGTCAGATACACCTGCGAAAAGCTGCTTCTATTAAAGTTGAAGTTGAGAAATTACTTCGAGCAGGTTTCTTTTATCCAGTTCCCTTAACGGATTGGGTATCGAATATTGTTCTTGTTAACAAAAAGCAAGGAACGATAAGAATATGTATCGATTATATGGATATTAATTGATCTTGTCCTAAAGACAATTATCCAACCCCCTATATCAATCAAATTATTGATGATTGTGCCGGCAGTGAAATGTTCTCCTTTATGGATGGTTTTTCCGGTTACAATCAAATCAACATACTCCCTATTGATCAACCAAAAATGACTTTAATTTGTCCATGGGGGACATTTGCTTATTGCAAATTACCTTTTGGATTGAAGAAACCTGGAGCAACTTTTCAAAGAGCTATGTCTTACGCATTTCATGACATCAAGCACATTGTGCAGCCTTATCTCGATGATTTACCTGCTCATTCATTACGTAGAGCCAATCATCTCACTCATTTATGAGCAATCTTTATGAGATGTAGGCATTATCGAATTAGGCTGAATCCACGCAAATGTGTTTTCTGTATAGAAATGGGTCGTTTACTGGGATTTGTCATTTCAAAAGCTAGCATTTGTGTCGATCCCTCGAAGGTTGAAGTTATTGTCAAATTACCTCCTCCTTCGACTCTTCGCCAACTCCAAAGTTTGCAAGGTAAAGAAAAATTTTTACGTCATTTCATTCCTAACTACGTCGAGATAACGAAAGGTTTTACCAGGTTGTTGAAACAGAATACTCCATTCTTTTGGGAGGAGATAGCTGACAAATATTTTGATGCACTTAAACACGTGTTGACCCATGCACCGTTATTGCATCCTCCCAACTACAACCAGGATTACTTTTCGTACTTCGCCGCTTCTCATTCCACCATTGGGATGGTTTTAGTTTAGGATGTAGGTTTTAACCCCGTACAGAAATTACCTGCTTACGAATTCTAAATCACAGGAAAAATAAAAATGCGAGAGCATAACACATAAAACAAGTATACACAGAGATTTCCCACTGGATCCCAAAACCGGGACTACCAACTTGATTTTTCATTATGTTCCTTTCAATGTTACAATACAAATTTATACATGCCGAAGCATCCAATACCCTGGACCGAAAACCATCGCGTCCAAAACCATGGACCGAAAACCATCGCGTCCAAAAAAAATGTGTCAAAATCATGCACAAAACCATAGGTGGGTCCGCCCAACCTAACATAGGGTCCAAAACCAAAATTTTACGTGGCACTGCCCCGGACCCCATAAAGTGGGGTTACGGGTACCCCTCAAACCCCCTGTTAACTATGTGGAAAGAATATAACACAACCCAAC
>APFE030828974.1:0-10457 GCA_000404065.3 Pinus taeda | reverse complement strand
GTAAATATTTAATTTATTCAATATTAAATTATTTATTTTTTGCAAATTGTGTGATATAAAATAATTTATGTATGAGTATAATAATTTATGTTTTTTTATAAGACATGCGAAATATATGTGTTTGTTTATTTAAATGTCAAAATAGGCTTAAAAAAACAATTTTTTGACGGAAAACATTTTTTTTTTGTTTATGTGATATGATGGTTGTCTTTTTCATAACTAGATAATATGTGTAGATATTTTTTGCAAGTTCAATTTATATAAAATTATGTATGTATTTTTTTTTGTTTCTTAAATAATATCATGATTATTCATTTCCATTTATAAGATCTTTTTGTTTGCTACATTGCTACGAAGAGAGGGAGAGGGAGACCGAGAGAGGGAGGGAGGCAAGGAGAGAAGGGGTGGGAGATTTGGGGATAGAGGAGGATAGGTTGAGTAGAGGGAGAGGTAAGAGTAGGTGGGTGGAGGATAGATAGGGAGGGGATAGAGAGGGGGAGGGGTAGAGGGAGAGAGAGAGTGATAGGGGGAGAGGGAGAGAGAGTGGAAGAGGGATGGTAGGAGGTGAAGAGAGTGGGAGAGGGAGAGGTGGAAGGGAGAGGGGGGAGGAGAGGGGGAGATAGGGAGAGGGAGAGATGAAGGGAGGGAGAGGCAAAGGGGAAGTGATGGGGAGAGAGAGGGAGACAGAGATGGGGAGGGACAAGGAGATAAAAGGTTTGGGAGGGAAGAGAGGCAGGGTGAGAGAGTGAGGAGGAGAGAGAGATGGGTGAGGGAGTAGGAGAGGGGGAAGAGGAGAGAGAGATGGTGGAGAGAGGAGGATCGGGTCAGGGAGAGGGGAAGGGAGAGAGAGAGAGAGGAAGGGAGATGGAGAGGGGGAGATAGGGAGATAGTGGGAGAGAGAGGGAGAGGGAGAGGGAGAGAGAAAGAGGGAGGGAGGCAGAGAGTGAAGGGGTTGTAGGAGTAGTGATAGGAGGGGGAGAGAAGGAGCGGGTGATGGGGGCGAGAGGAGGATATGGTGAGAGAGAGGGGAGGTAGTGATAGGTAGGGTGAGAGACAGGGAGGGGGAAAGAGAGGGGAGGCGGAGAGGGACATAGGGAGGGAGGGAGAGACAAAGGGGGAGGGATGGGGAGAGAGTTGGAGAGAGATGAGGAGGGAGGGGGAGAGAGAACGGGTGGTATGAAAGGGAGGCAGGTAGAGAGAGAGAGGGGGAGAGAGAGATGGGGGAGAGAGGAGGATAGTTTCAGGGAGAGGAGAAGGGATAGAGAAAAAGAGAGGGGGGAGTTAAGGGAGAGATAGAGAGAGAGTGGGGAGATAGAGACAGAGGGAGAAGGAGAGAGAGAGAGGGAGGTAGAGATATGTGGGGGGAGAGAAGGGGGATGGAGAGAGAGAGTGGGAGGGGGGCATGGAGAGAAAGCAGAAGAGGGATAGTGGAGGGGAAGATATTGGGAGAGGGAGAGGAAGAGAGAGAGGGAGAGGGGGAGGGGCAAGGGAGGAGGAGATGGTGGGAAAGGAAGAAGGAGAGAGGAAGGGAGGGAGAGACAAAAAGGGAGAGATGGGGAGACAGAGGGAGAGGGAGAGAGAGAGAGGGAGGGACGGAGAGAGAGAAGTGGTGGTAGTGGGAGTGATGGGAGGGAGAGAGAAGGGGTGGGAGATGGGGGAGAGAGGAGGATAGGGTGTGGGAGAGGGGGAGGTAGAGATAGATGAGGGTAGAGAGGGGTAGGGAGAGGGGAAAAGAGAGAGGGAGGGAGACAGAGAGAGAAGGGGTTGTAGGGGAGTGATGGTAGGGAGAGAAGGAGTGGGTGATGTGGGTTAGAGGAGGATAGGGTGAAGGAGAGGGGGAGGTAGAGATAGGTGGGGGGAGAGAAAGGGAGGGGAACAAAGAGGTGAGGGGGAGAGGGAGAGAGAGCAGAAGGGGGATAGGGGGAGGGGAAGAGAGTTGGAGAGGGAGAGGTACAGAGGGAGGCAGAGGTGGATGGACAAGGTAGGGGGAGAGTGAGGGAGAGGGAGAGGGAGAGAGGAATGGAGGTAGAGACAAAGGGGGAGGGATTGGGAGAGGGGGAAGAGAGTGATGGGAAGAGAGAAGGTGTGGCAGGGAAGGGAAATAGGGCAAGAGAGACAAGAGGTTAGGATCAGGAAGAGGGGAAGGGGGAGAGAAATAGGGGGGAAGGGAGAGAGAGACAGAGATGTAGGTAAGGGGGGAGAGAGAGGGAGAGGGAGAGGGAGAGGGAAAGGGAGAGGGGGAGATAGGGAGATATTGGCAGAGATATAAAGAGAGGGAGTGTGGGAGAGACAAGTAGGGAGGTGGGGAGAGAAGGGGTGGTAGGGGGAGTGATGGGAGTGGGAGAGAAGGGGTGGGAGATTCAAGAAGAGAGGAGGATAGGGTGAGAGAGAGAGTGAGGTAGATATATGTTGGGGGAGAGAGTTGGAGGGCAACAAAGAGGAGGAGTGGGAGAGGGAGAGAGAGTGAGAGTGGGAGAGGGAGAGAGAGTTGGAGAGGGAGAGGTAGAGGAGCAAGGTGCGAAGAGAGGGACAGAGAGGGAGAAGGAGAGAGGAAGGGAGGCAGAGAGAGAGAGAGGAAGGGAGGCAGAGAGAGAGGGAGGGATGCATAGAGAGAAGGGGTGGTAGGGGGAGAAATGGGAGGGGGAGAGAAGGCGTGGGAGATAGGAAGGAGAGGATGACAGGGTGAGGGAGAGGGGGAGGTATAGATAGGTGGCGAAGAGAGGCAGAGGGGAACAAAGAGGGGGAGGGGGAGAGGGAGAGAGTGAGAGAGAGGGGGAGAGGGAGAGAGAGCAAAATAGGGATAGGAGGAGGGGAAGAGAGTGGTAAAGGGAGAGGTAGAGAGAGAGGGAGAGGGGGAAGGGTAAGGGAGGAGGAGAGGGAGGGAGAGGGAGAAGGATAGAGGAATGGAGGGAGAGACAAAGGGGGATGTATGGGGACAGAGAGGGAGAGGGAGGGAGAGGAAGAAGGAGAGAGGAATTGAGGGAGAGGGAGGAGGAGAGAGGAATGGAGGGAGAGACAAAGGGGGAGGTATGGGGACAAAGAGGGAGAGGGAGAGAGAGGGAGGGAGGGTGGCGGAGAGAGAAGGGTTGGTAGGGGGAGTGATGGGAGGGGGAGAGAAGGGGTGGGAGATGTCAGAGAGAGGAGGATAGGGTGATGGAGAGGGGGAGGTAAAGATAGGTCGGGGGAGATACAGGGATGGGAATAGAGAGTGGGAGGGGGAGAGGCAGAGAGACTGAGATGGGGAGAGGGAGAGAGAGAGAAGAAGAGGGATAGGGGGAGGGAAGAGAGTGGGGGAGGGAGAGGTAGAGAGAGAGGGAGAACGGGAGAGAGGGGGAGGGAGAGACAAAGGAGGGGATGGGGAGAGAGAGGGACAGAGAGACCGGGAGGGGGGTGAGAAAGAAGGGGTAGGAGGGAAGGGATATAGGGAGAGAGGGAGAGAAAAGGATAGAGATGACGAGAGGGATATGGCGGAGAGGAAGAGGGGGGAAGGGGGGAGAGAGAGGGAGAGAGAGAAAGGAAGGGTGAGGGAGGGGTGGAGATAGGGAGATAGTGGGAGAGACAGAGAGACGGAGAGGGAGGGAAGGCAAAGAGAGAAGGGGTGGTAGGGGGAGTTATGGGAGGGGGAGAGAAGGGGAAGCTCTTAATAATTTTTTATAAAGCCTAATCGTTAAACCATAAACCCCTAACCCTATACGCTAAACCCTAAAAAATAAACCATAAAACCTAAACCGTAGGAATTTTAGAACATTTTTAAAAGCATTTTGTAACTTTTATTTATGTTTTTGTTAAAATAATTTAATAAATTGTTATAAACCTTAAACCATATAACCTATAACCAAAACCCAAAAACCTAAACCCTGAACTGTAAACCCCAAGCCCTAAACCATAAACCATAAACCCTAAGAATTTTATAATAGTTTAAGAATAATTTTGTAACTTTTATTTAAGTGTTTACTAAAACAATTTACTAAAGTGTTACAAACCCTAAACCATAAATTCAAAACCCTAGACCCTAAACACAAAAACATAAACCATAAACCCCAAAACTTAAACCCTAAACCCTAAACCCTAAACCCTAAACCCCAAATCCTAAACCTTAAACCGTAAACCATAGACCCTAACCATTTTATAAAATTTCAAAAATTATTTTTTAACTTTTATTTAAGTGTTTATTAAAAGAATTTACCAACATGTTGTAGACCATAAACACTAAACCCTAAACCTAAACCCAAAACTCCAAAACTTAAACCATAAAACCTAAACCCTAAACCTTAAATCACAAACCCTAAACCTTATTTGAGTGTTTATTAAAAGCATTTACTATAGTCTTGTAAACCCTAAACCCTAAATAATAAAGCCTAAACCCTAAGCGTTAAACCCTAAACCCCAAACTGTAGACATGAAACTCTAAACCCTAAGCATTTTATAACATTTTAAAAAGTGTTTTGTAATTTTTATTTAAGTGGTTATTAAAAGAATTTACTAAAGCATTATAAACCCTTAACCCTAAACTGTAAACCACAAACCCTAAACCCTAAACCCTAAACCCTAAACACTAATGTATTTCGCGAAGAGATAAAATATTCTTTGAGAGTTGAGAGTTAAATCAACATGAAAGTTAAATTCCTTGATATGTTTCTATGATCTAGGCCTCCTATGTTACAATAGATTGTTGCTTCTGAAGCAAAAATTGGTCCTTCAAGGAATCTACAATTTCAAAAACACAGAATTCATAAACAGTAATTTGGATTCCTTCCACCATATTTTTATCTGGAAATATTGATGTTCTATTGTTCAAATCTAAGATTTACTGATGTTCTATTGTTCAAATCTAAGATTGTTGTGTTATCCAGTCAAAGGTAGGCAAATTGTTTTTACAAATTCAACATGTATTTCTTTTTACAATATTATTTTCAGTATAGTTTTGTTTAACCCTATCTAATTTTATTATATTGAGACTATGGAGTTGTTTAACTCTAATATTTATCCTATCTAGATTTCTAATTTTAGGTGGCATTTTGTGATCCCCGAAAAAGATTTCTTGATTTCAGCTCATTATATCTATGTTGATTATATTTCAAAGAGGTTTATCTATCTATTATATTTAAGCATGCCTTGTTCATGATGAAACCCATTTAGTTCAAGGTAAATTGTATTATTACTCATCCCTTGTGATTTCAGCTCATTATATCTATGTTGATTATATTTCAAGGAGTTTTATCTATTTACTATATTTAAGCATGCCTTTTTCATGATGAAACCCATTTAGTTCAAGGTAAATTGTATTATTACTCATCCCTTGTTCTTCTCCAATCTCTAATCCATCAAAACCCTAGTTCTTTCATTTCTACAATTTCTTTCATTATTGTTAATTTTTTCAGCATTTTTTGGGAAGAATTTCATTTTGGTCTCATCTCACCCTCCATTATCACAACAAGAATGAAATAAAACGTTTTTGTTGCTCGTTGAAGAAATCCTGGGGATGACAAATTGTCATTTCAAATTGTAGTCGAGTCTCAAACCAGGCCAAATGAGATCGCACTATGGCCCAAATTGCAAATACCCTCCCTAAACTTTGCTAAATCATTTTTACAAATGGAGTACATATTTATAGGATTAAATAGTTTCTCCATTATTAATATCATTAAGCTTTGTTTTGTTTAACTTCATCTATTCTATTATATCGAGATTTTGTAATAGTTTTGTTTTATAAAGAAAACAACCACGTTTCATTTTTTTTAATATTTTTTTGGTTGAAAATGAAGCCACATTTGAAACCATTTCAATTGGAAGTTCTAAACAAACCTATTTAAAAATGTATAATGTAACCTACTACTATATATGGTTAAAAAAATGCAGTTACGTTTAGTCATTTTTTTGGTTTAGAATGAAGTCAATTTTGGTACCATTTAAATTGAAAGTCAAACACATTTCAAAAAATATAATATAGGTTGCTAATAAATGGTTAAAAAAGAATGTAGCCATGTAAATTGAAAGTCAAACACATTTCCAAAAATATAATACTATATGGTTAAAAAAGAATGTACCATTTAAATTGAAAGGCAAACACATTTCAAAAAATATAATATAAGCCACTACTATATGGTTCAAAAAGAATGCAATGACGTCAATTGAAAGTCTAACACATTTCAAATAATATAATGTAAGATGCTACCATATGGTTCGAAAGGAATACAACCACATTTTCATCATTTTTTGGTTTTCAATCATTTTTTGGTTTAGAATGAAGCCACACCATTTAAATCAAACGTCAAGCAAATTAGAATGTAATGGGGTAGCCAAGTTTTAATATTTATCTTCATTTTGAAATTCATTTTTCTCTAATCTTGATAAGGGTTTTTATTTTTGTCTAATTCTTGTAAGTGGTGATAAGTAATAGGTACGTTAAATTTTTAATAATAATTTGGTCAAAAGGAATTTTAAGCAAAGTTTAAACACCTTATTTAGATATACAAAAAAGTTAGATGTTACAATTTCATTCGTTCATGTAGTGGGGACAATGAGCATATGTTAGCATCTTTCAATTTAAACCATAATATCAAAATGATTAATTAAAAAAATAATTTACATGACCAATACCAAAAGGGACCCCTATTGGTATAAAAATTAAAATTTTCAAATTTTAATACAAAAAATTAAAAAAATTGATATAGAATAACATAAATTAAATAATAATAATGATTAGTATGTTAGTTTAAAAATAACAATATTTGTATAATAAATTATGAACTTTTTGTATTTGAAAAATATATTTTATATTTTTTTATAATTTGACACATTGAAATTAAAATTAATTTTTAAAAAAAAAAACTAAAAAAAAAATAAGAAATATTTAATCAATAAATAAATTCATTATATGTATATCTACATTAAAAATAAATAAATATATATTTAAATAAATAAAAATTACATTACTTATCAAAAAATAAGAAAAAAGAAATGAAGATCAACAAAACAACAAAAGTCCACCATAAAACAAAGGAAAAATGGAAAGAAGAAAGCACAAAAAGTCGATGAGCGTGCAGTTATAATAAAGCGAAAAAGCGCCGTAAAAACCGGGAGAAAGATTCTAAACATAAAATGAAGAAAGCAAAAACACTGTCCCTAAAAAAGAAAGCACAAAAAAGTGAATGCCTGTGCATATGTAATAAAGCAAAGAGAAAAAGGAAGGATTCTGAAACAGTAGAGTATCACGGAGCCATTAACGCATTAACGGAGAAAAAGGAAGGATTTAGCTATTCATGAATCTATTTTAATGAATTAACGCATGCATCTGTGTGTGTTTAGAAGGGAAGAAGCCATTCTATTAGGCTTCTGCAAGGCCTCACCGCTACTTCTTCATCCATTCTGTGCAGCTGTGTTTATTTGGCGAAGCGATATAATGTTTTTTGAGAGTTGAGAATTTAATCAATAGAATATTGTTTTGCCAAGAGATAGGATATTATTTGAGAATTGAGAACTAAATCAACATTAATCGAAGGCTTCCTATGTTACAATAGGTCGTTGTTGCTCGAGCTGAAATTGGTTCTTCAAGAACTCTACCATTTCAAAATCAAGGGCAAGCGAATTCATAAACCCTGCCAAACGATTTCAATTGTATTGTTGGTGGAGCGGAAATTGGCTCTTCAAGAAATCTACCATTTCAAAAACACGGGCAAACGAATTCATAAACCCTACCAAACGATTTCGATTGCATCCACCGTCTTTTCATCGGGCAAAACTGATGTTATGATTTTCTAATCTACGATTGTTGTGTTATCGAGACAAAGGTAGTCAAATTGTTTTTACAAATTCAAGATTATTTGTTTTTACAAAACTAAATGCAGTTTGTACAATATTATTTTCAGTGTAATTTTGTTTAACCCTATTTAATTTTATTATATTGAGATTCTCTCATGGTATTTTAATATAGTGAATTCTCTCATGGTATTTTTTATATATAAAAAGAAATGTGTTTACTTCACATTGTATATATTTTAAATTATTAACTTCTGTATACATATATAATATAAATTTGTATTTTTTATAATCATATATTTATTTATTTATTTTTTATTATAAAATTGCATTCAGTTCTGTTTATGATTAAATATATGTTTTTGGTGTAAGGTAATATGAATTTGTTCTTTAATTTATGTTGATTATTATTTTTATGTAAATCTTCCTATTTCTAAATATGAAAATGTATATTTATTTAACATACATTTCAATATTTCAAGGCTATTATTACTTTATCAAAAACATAATGTTACAATGTATGATTTATAAAAAATTGCTAGAATTTATGTTTATAAACTTTTAGGTTTTAAAATTTCACTTTAAATGGCATAATGGGTTGTGATTATTTTATTAATATAACAAAATTTATTTCATGTTTATAATGTATATAAAATTGTATATTGTCACCACATATTTTTGTTGAAAGAATTAGTTTCACTTAATGCTAACTAATGTTAAGTGATGTATGTATTCTTTTATAAAATGTATGTTTTTATTTTAATTTTTTAAATTGCACATTAAATGACACAATTGATTGTGCTTCTTTTATTAATCTTTTAAAATTGATTCCATGTTTATGATGTATATAAAGTTATATATTACCACTATATATTTTAGTTGAAAGAATTAGTTTCACTTAGTTCTAAGCAATGTTACATGAAGTCACTTTTCAAAATTAGATCTAAGGTTTAAGTTTTAGCATTAGCGGGGAGAGAGTGAGGGAGTAATGGTGACATAGAGATAGAGAATCAGAGGGGTGAATGGGTAAGAGATTATTGAGAGAGATTCTGATGGACTTAAATATATTTAAGGGAGAGAGAGAGTCAAGGGAGGGAAGGGGGGAAAGAGAATGAGAGAAAGGATGAGAGGTAAGAAGAGAGAGAGGGAGAGAGGGAGTCAGGGGAAGGAAAGGGGGAGAGGGAATGAGAGAAAGGATGAAAGATAATAAGAGAGAGAGGGATTAAGGGAGAAGGAGTAAGAAAGGGAGAGAGGGAATGAGTGCAAGAGACACGGAGAAAGGGGAGAGGGAGGGAGGGAGGAGGAGGATATCAAGAGATAGAGAGAGAGAGAGGGACATGGAGAATGGGAGAGAGGAAGAGTGACAGATGGAGTTAGAGGACATGAGAGATAGGGAGAGCAAGTGAGGAGGAGGGAGATAGAGAGGAAAAGAAAGATTGAAAGTGGAAGAGGGGTCGAGAGAGATAGAGGCAGTGAGAATGAGAGTGAGAGTGAGAGGAGAGGGAGAGAGGGAGAGGAAGAGATTTAGAGAGAGAGAGAGTGAGAAGGATATAATATCTGATAGATTGTGTGAGAGAGGCGTTCTGAGAGTGAGTAAGAGAAATATAGGGAGACAGTGGGAGAGGGACATGTCAAGAGAGAGGGAGAGAAAGTGAGAAAGAATTGAAGGTATAGACGAAGAAAAGGAGAGAGGGTGGAATGGAGGAAGAATTAGAATTGGAGTGAGTGAGTGAGAGAGAGAGAGGGAGAGGAAGAGAGAGAGGGAGAGGGGCAAGAGAGAGAGTAAGATAAAGAATGAGACGGTGATATATTGATAGAGATAGAGATGGAAAATGATTCAATATCACAGAGAGAGTGAGGGAGACACATAGTAAGAATGACAACTAGAGATTCAGAGATACTAAGAGAGAACCCTAAACCATCCACCTTAAGCATTTTATAACATTTTAAACGCTAAACCTAAACCCTAAGCATTCAATGACTTTTTAACAAGCTTTTTGTAAAAAATTTTGAAGTGTTTACTAAAAGCATTTAATAAAATGTTGTAAACCCTAAATACTAAATAGTAAGCATTTTATAACATCTTAAACCCAAAACCCTAAAGCCTAAAGCCTAAACATTAAACCCTAGGTATTTTATAATATTTTAACAAGCTTTTTCTTACTTCTTTTAAGTTTTTGTTAAAATCATTTACTAAAGTGTTATAAACCCTAAACCCTAAATCCTAAGCATTTTATAACATTTTAAAAAGCATTTTGTAACTTTTTTTTATGTTCTGATTAAATTTTTTTATTAAAGCTTTATAAATCCCAAACCCTAGACCATAAACCGTTTCCCTAAACACTATGAATTTTATAATGTTTTAAGATACATTTTTGTAACTTTTTTAAGTGTTTATTAAAAGCATCTAATGAAGTGTGATAACCCTTAACCCTAAGCATTTTATAACATTTTAACAAGAATTTTGTAATTTTTATTTAAGTGATTATTAAAATAATTTACTAAACTCATATAAACTCTAAACCCTAAACCATAAATACCAAACCATAAACCCCAAACCCCAAACTCTGAAACCTAAGCATTTTATGATCTATTAAAAATAATTTGTAATTTTTATTTAAGTTTTTATTAAAATAATTTACTATTGTGTTATAAAACCTTAACCCTAAACCCTCATCATTTAATAACATTGTAAAAAA
>APFE030828971.1:103658-117691 GCA_000404065.3 Pinus taeda | reverse complement strand
TGTATCATTGTACCCCATAAATCTGCCCAACTCTCTTTTTGGCTCAAGATTCTTCATTGCATCTTTGGTTATATGGAAATAAACCAATGACCTAGAAATAATGAAGTGGAAAACATCTCTCCTCTTAGCATAATAAGCCTCCTCTCGTGTCTTCATCACAAGTACCCAATGTGGGTTACGGTTCTGAACATAAACCATTGTGTTTAATGCCTCATCCCACAAGTGCAGTGGTAGTTCTTGATCTTGTAACATCGCCATTTCTACCCCTACTGTGCTCCAGTTCTTCCTCTTGGCAACCCCATTTTGTTGAGGGTTATAGGGTGTCATCAACTCTTGTTTAATCCCTTCCACTACACAAAAGTTCTTAAACTCTTTGGAGACATACTCACAACCATTATCACTCTAAGGAGCTTTAACCTTCTTGGAAAACTCTTTCTCTACCAATTATTTGAACTCACAAAACTTGGTGAAAGTTTTATCCTTTTTTTTTGCATAAAAAATACCTAACATTTACGTGAATAGTCATCAACAAATATAACATAGTACCTGTGTTTTTTTGTGGATGCTGTTGAGAATGGTTTGCACACATATGAATGGAATCTCTCCTGAATAGACTCAGCTCAAATGTGTCTCTCTCTAAAGGAAGACTTGGTTTATTTTCCCAAAGTACAACCCTTGCATGTATCAACTTGTTCAAGCATAACTATGGGAAGAATGCTAGAGATTTGCTACAATATGTTTAAAGAACCATGATGCAAGTGGCCCAATCGCTTGTGCCACAACTTGCTGACATTCTCATCTCAACATATTTTCCACCTTTGAACTCAAAACAACACAATCCTCTACTTCTATCTTATAGAGATTCTGAACTTGAATCGTTATCTTGCTTACTTGACCTATGGCTATTTGTCAAAGGAGCAACTTTCCTTTCGAAAATATCACATCATAACCTCTATCCTCAAGCATGGAAATAGATACCAAGTTCTTTATCAGTCCGGTTACATGCATAACATTCTTCAAGATGAGTGGAGCCGTATGCCCCATTTGAAACTTATTAGTTCCCACACCAATAACACTATACTTACCGTCATCACCCATCTCGACAGGAATCTTGAGATTTTTGTCCTCCAGTTCACTGAATAACTCTTTGTCACCAATCATGTAGAAAGAAACTCCACTGTCTAAGTACCAGACACTTCCCGTCATCGAAGACACCATGGATGCAAAGAGGGAAAATTCCATTCCGAATTCCAAATTGGGAGGCCAAAGCCTCACCCGCTGCTCCTCCTGAGGACTTCTCCTTGGATTTCTTCAATGGACAATTGTTAGGAAAGTGTCCCATCTTGTGACAATGGAAGCATTTAACTTTCGTCATGTCCTTCCTCTTACCTCCATGACAAGAATATTATTTGGAATGGGAAATTTTACTTTTTCACTTCCTCGCCTAAATTGCTAAGCCACACTTCCCTTCCTCCTGATCTCATCTTGCATAATATTCGACCATAGTCGTTCCCAATCTGGTAGCTTCTCCCAGCCATTAACAGAGTCCTGATAACTATGCCAACTCTTTGGGAGTCCAAGAAGAGAAAGGCTCACCATATCATCCTCGGCAACCATGATTCCAACACTTCCAAGTTCATCCTCACATTAAGTGAACTTGGTCAAGTACGTTGGAATCATCTCGCATTTCTCCATCTTCATTTTATGAAATTTATCCTTTAATGCCAACTTCCTTTGATCGTTTTTATTCTGATACAAGTCCTTCAATGTTTTCCACATAGCATGCAGGGTTTCCTTTCTATGGGGACTTGAGACAATATGATCTCGACCTCCCTCAAGGATTATTTGCCTTGCCTTCGCCACACACTTGTTCCACTCGGCAAAGTTCTGTGCATTAGTAGTTGTTGCCTTAGGATTTGCTTGTTTAAGAAATTCCTTCAACCCATTGTCCTCTAGCATAGCCTCCATCATGCCCCTTTAGGCTATGAAATTCAAGCTACCTTCCATGGTATACTCAAGCCTCAACCCATGGGATGCTATCTTCTAATCCTAAAGTATGTATTGCAAATTCGAATTTCACCTGTAACCCAGAAAATCAAAACTTCGAAATATCCTCTAGAGAGCTAATTGTAAATCAACAATATCTCCCTCACCCAAGCTCTGATTCGGCCAATGTTTTTTTTCAATTTGGGTATCTTTTCCCAAGGAATCCAAATTTGAAATTTGTTTATGAAAATTGTTTACAAAATGTTTCAAATATACTCTGCACACTCTCGGCCCAAAAAACAATACTCCGATACCGTGTAGAAAATCCTGTAGATTCATAAGATAATGTAATTTTCTAAACCAAGAGATAAGAATCTACTTCTACTCTTTATGACAAAAGCCCATAAACATCGAGAAAACAATAATCAATAGAGGAAAATAATCAAAGGCACATAACACAATAAATATCCAGGGAAAGCAACAACTCAAAAAACTACTATATGTTTTGCATTAATCCAGAAAAGCAAGATGAAATTACAATGATTGTTATCTCTAGAACAATCCCAGCACTCAACAAATTCAATCTCCAACTCATAAGAAATCTCAAGGCCAAATCTTAGACTCTTCACAAGCTCTCTGAGTCTCTATTCCAATGCATAATTCCAATGGAGGATAACAATTATTTAAAGGGAAATAAAGCCTCTAAAAAATCTACAATCTCTTCATGACAAGTTTCTGAATGCATGCACTATCAATGCGTCTTAGAGAAATCTAAAACAAGTAGTACATTGTCCCTACACTCTAGTCTCAACTAGGTCTTTCTCAAAATCGACATGCATGAGTTTCTGTTGAGTAAATATTTAGTTAACTAGAGTAGCACTGGTGGAGTTCATTAGTGACACCATTGATTGTTAACTCACTATTAGTTCTCTCAATCAGTTTGAGAACTAATTTAAATGAACTGGCTAATGAAACAGGGTCTTATATTTTACAACTAATAATTAACTCACACTGGACTGCTACAAAGTAGGGAGAACATACACATGACGGTATAGAGACTTCCAACTCAAATTTCATAACTTACGTAAGCTGAATAAACTTAATTTAACTATTTTAAGTTGCTATGAGAATATAATTCAAATTTAATTTCAAGTTTAAATCAAGGACAAATTAAACTATTACTTCTTGTTGCCATTTCTCAATAATAATTTTAATGGACCACTTCAAGGAACAGTATGACATCATACACACTATGCAACACCTTCATCGTCACTTGAGGATATCGAACAACGCTTGGGTTGTAATGACCAACATCTTGGCTTTCCTCCCTAATAGGTAGCACTTCTAGTAACACTGAAGACTCTATTTAAGCTACCACTACCAACTCTAATCCCTTAACTTAGTATTGTTGTGCTCTGGTTGATTTTTCATTATGACTATCTAGTTCATTCTCCTAGGCAATTTGGCCCATTTATTAGCATATATATATCATCTATTTATTTTTTTATTCATAATGCTTTCTTATGCCTCTCTATGGTTATCTTTCCTTAGTGAGAGACTCACCTAGTATTTTTAGTATATCCATGTATATTCCAATTTAGAAGGAAATACAATATTTACCCTTAAAAAATCATTTGATTATATTTTAATTAAGTGTTAATTTTATATGGCCTTGTCTACTCACACCACAAATTCACGAGGATAATAGATTTATTGCCAACGTTTCTTAAAAAATAAAAAAAAAATCATAACGTGGGAGTGTTTTAATCACTTATTTGATGGTGGAAATCAATTCATCCCCATTAAAAAACCCTACTGCACCCAAAATCCTTAACTTTGACAAGTGATAGCCAAGATTTTGAGAATTTTCATTATTATTAAATTTCCCTGAACTTTGACAGTGAAGCCAAGATTTGCGGAGGATTTCAATTATTTTTCGGACTTAATTTGTTGGGCTCTTTAGACTAATATTATATTGGTATAATATATTATTTTTTTTTCTACGTAAGACTAACTGACTATTTTATATTGGTATAATATATTTTTTTTCTACGTTAAGATACCTAAGTATTACCCACGGGGGATTTGAACCGGTAGGGAGTCCTTAACAATGCACCCAATCCACCATTCAATCCAAAGCCCCGGGGCTATTTGGGTATAATATATTATGATAATAATAATGATTTAAATATTGATAGGAATAAATTAGATATAAAATGTTTTTTTCTAGGAATAAAATATTAACTTAATAAGTATATAATAGAAAAAAATATTTACCATAAAATTTTTAGAGTACATAAATTGATGTTAATGAGAACTTTTCTTAAAGTGTGTATTCTTCACCCATCTTAAGAAAACATATCAACTAACACACCATATAACTTACAAAAAAAAATTACTATATTTATTATTTATATTTATCAAATATTACGTATATAAATATTTTAATAAATATGTTTAATTTACAAATCACAAAAAATAACCTAATTGAAATTTATGATGCGTAAAAAATACTTAAGGGGTTTTGGCAAAATTGATTCTAAGA
Organism: Pinus taeda; assembly: GCA_000404065.3. NCBI lineage: Eukaryota > Viridiplantae > Streptophyta > Pinopsida > Pinales > Pinaceae > Pinus > Pinus taeda. The sequence goes on along the minus strand of APFE030828971.1, from coordinate 113,160 downwards.
AAGGTTAAAAATACCATTTTATTTATTAATTTAATAAGTAATTTTATGATGACCAAACAAATTTAAACTTTTATATTATTTTTGAAACATATTTTATAATGGTGTAGTAATGAACTCACTTTTCTCAAAGCATTCCTTTTGGTTAATTATAACCAAAATTTAAGTTTAAGTTGTTTAATTTATAGAATTTGAATGCCCTAAAATTTTTTCATGGTGCTAAGTGCATGCATGCATTCAAAAATATATGTTGAACAAAAAAATCACAATCTTGGGCAAAATTTTATTGTCATATTTGGGTGAAAAAGGTTATATCTTTTATATGTTTGAATTCCCTTTTTCTAATCATGGAAACCCTTTCAATAAAAAAAAAAACTTATTGTCCTTATTAATTAATTGTCATAAAACAATAGACATGGTAAAAATGATAGCCCAGAGCCTACTCTTTGACCCTTATGACAAGAACCAAAGATGTCTCTCGAGGGAATAACATCCCATTATGAATACTCCTAAATCTTAAAAACCAACCTACTACTAATAATAATATAATTTTAAAATAAATTACAAGAACTACACGAAAAATGATGTAATGGCGTCATAGTTTATGGCATTAAAAAAACCTAGATAACCCAATCTAGATCTAGTAACCCATGGAGATGTTTGGAAGTCTTATAAATATTTGTTTCATTTTTTACCATTTTCAATTTAGGTTCTCGCTCAGCTTTTTAACTGCAGCACTTGTTCAAACCAAGCGCGGTATATTCCGTCCGTGAGAGGGAAAAGCAATCTTTGGCCCATTTTTATAGTGATGGCAATGGCTATCGATAGATTGTCTGCACTCCCTGACGATATCCTTTCCCTCGTCCTCTCTAAGCTCACCATTATAGATGCCATCAAATGCTCTGTCCTCTCTCGTCGCTGGAGATTCCTTTACAGAGAAATACCCCATCTCATCCTCTCTCCCTATCGTATCTCATCACCGAATCAACCGCCTACCACATACGATTTGTCAACTGTGGAAAATAGAATATTCGACGTATTGCGGTTCCATTCATCGGATCTGAAGTCCTTTACACTTACCACAGACATTCACAGTATGTGGGGTCCTAAACTCTCTATGTGGATTCCTGAAATCTTTGTTAACCCTTGGCAGTTTACACAGCAAAGCGTATCGGAATGGATGCGGTGGGTTGCCAAGAAGAACGTGGAACATCTCTCTCTCGAATATTGCTACCAAATGGAAACCCTGCCGCCCTCCCTTTTCTTATGCAGTCGTCTCACTAATCTTACACTCGACAACTGTATTATCACCACTTTTCCAACTGATTTCGTGGGATTCAAGCATCTCACTGAGTTGAGCTTCACCGATATTGAAATGACAGACGACATCTTAGCACGATTTCTTTTGCATTGCCCACTTCTTCGTAAGCTGAATTTGTGTAGATGTCCTGGCCTGAGGAGGCCTGTCATATTATCTCACAGCATTACAGATTTAGTTCTATATCTTTATAGGGCGGGAGGATTGACAGTCAATTGCCCTAAACTTCAAAGTCTGAAGGCAGTCACGTACGGAGAAGATTTGACAGTGAATGGAATGGGATTGTATGAGCTGTCCTCAAGGATCAACGGATTTGAAATGGAGCGTGGAAATAATTTGATTGAGTTGTCGTTGACTTCAAGTGGAAATGCAGGATACAACTTGTCTGTCAACAGATTTCTTGAATTCATGGGTACGCTTAGGTCATTGAAAGTGCTTACCATGCATTTTGGATCTGCATCTGATGGGAGAGAAATGATGGCGGTGCCTCTGCTGAACCTGCTCTCGAGGCTTCCTAACCTTCAGCGATTACACCTGCACGGACAGCCCATTCTGGTAAGTGAATAACTCTTTTGATGAACCTCGGTAGGGATTTCTGTCGATTCTGGTAAGTGAATAACTCCTTTGATGAATGTCAGTAGGGGTTAGAAACGCTTCCATTTCAGATTTATCCGTAAGAGTTTTGCTTTAATCGTAAATGACAGAATCCCAGAATCCTCTATTGTGAGAAACTCCTATTCTGTCGCCATTATTGTTGAGATGTCATTATTGTTGAGTACATCTCACTCCTATTCTGCCGCCATTATTGTTGAGAGTGCATGTTGGGGTATATAACATAAATATGACTTTTATACTTTGTAACGCAGGAAGATGCAGAAGGAGATCCAATTGCACCAGCTTCAACGTACCCACTTGTTAATCTTCAATTAATACAGATGGATATCATCAAATACGATGCGAGAGTACTTCGCTTGTTGGGTTGCCTTCTTCAAATAGCTCCTGGGCTCAAACAAGTGAAACCGCGATCTCCAGAAGATTTTTTCCAAATGTGGGAGTCTTTAAAGAAAAGTCGTGAGCAGGGAACGATCTCAGAGGTGATTCCTCTCCGTGAAATTTTTGTTCGCCTGTGATATTACTTTCACAATAGTTGTTTGTCAATGTTTTTGGTTCCGGTCAAATTGGGATTTACGAGACAATTATCTTCATGTATTCACGGTGGACAGCGTGAGGGACTTTTAAAATAACATTTGTGGTTTATTAAGTGCAACTTATTTATGAACACCTTGACGTCATTGATTAGATACGATCATCAACGTGGGAGAGATTTTTAAATAACATTTCGATTCCTTATAATGTGCAACTTATTTATGAAAACCTTAATGATTAGATCAGAATAGCAATTTGGTGAGTGCAATTCTAGATATACCCAAGTGTGTTAGACATGGACGTTACAAAGGTTTGATTTAAAATATTATTCTATCTTTTAAGATCCCATTTTTTAAGGTTTTGTTGGTTAATATATTTTACATTCCTGATTTTATTTTATGAGTTTTGAATAGTTTTGGAACTTTTTTTCTCTGTTTAATGTTTTTTGGTTCATTATTGGGTTTAGGTGAGGGCAGCACCCAATATTGTATACTATATTTGTCTGAAGTTTAATAAAGTTGATGTAACTGATTAGAAATGATGATCATCAACGTTGCAGCGATTTTTAAATACCATTTTGATTCCCTATAATGTCCAACTTATTAATGAACACTTTAATGATTAGATCCGAGTATCAATTTGGTGAGGGGAGTTTTAAATATATACAAGTGTGTTAGACATGGACATTATGGAGGTTTAATTTAATTTGTTATCCCATTTTTTTGCTATTACTATGTTATAATGTTTTTTTGGCTTGATCTATTTTACATTCCTATTTTTATTTTATGAATTTTGATTTTTTTCTTTATAATATTTTTTTGGTTCATCACAAAGTTGAGTTTAAGTTAGGGCAGCCCTAATATTGTATGGATGAAGATGTACTTTATATTAGGATGCGATCACTGTGTTGAGTTTAAGTTGGGGCAGCCCTAATATTGTATGGATGAAGATGTACGTTATATTAGGATGTGATCACTGTGTTGAGTTTAAGTTGGGGCAGCCCTAATATTGTATGGATGAAAATGTGCATTTAAGTTGAGGTAGCCTTAATATTGTATGGATGAAGATGTGCATTATATTAGGATGTGATGAATGTATTTGTATGAAGCTTAGTAAAGTTTTTCCTTTTTAAATCTTTCTAAAATACCTTTTATTCCAAATCCATTCTTGTGAACCAAGTTAAACGAGTAGTGGAGTTTTTGAAAGTTTTATGCTTTATCTTTTGATCTAATTTGTGTAGAATCTTGCACAAATTCATTGAAATTACAAGTTTGACAAGTGATTTCTTCACAATCTAAGTGTTCCAAAGGTTTTTTATGGTGTTGAATCCATATACGGAGTCATGTTTAAACCACACAAATCCATATATCCATTCTTGATTTTTTCACATGAATGAGGTCCACTAAGAGAGTTTCATCTTGTCAACTACCGACCCAAGGATATTTCCTAATTTGGAGCTTGCCCCATATCTAATCGACCAAACCCAACCATTGCAAACAATAGGGTACTCATTTACAATGGCTTTCCATATGATAGAACTTGAGGTAGACAATTTATTAATGGATATTAAGGTAGATGATTTTGTAATGGATATTGTCCATTTAGACATGGAAGTGGGATGAATTTGGATGGTAGAGTATAGGTAAACAAAGTAAAATATTTCCAAGTTGTCATTGTAAAAATGTGTTTGTATTTATTTCTAGACTAGAGTGCTTGATTTTCTTAAGAACTCTTTTTGTTATCCAGGTGAGAATGACCCAAAAGATTGAGAATTTCTTTAATAATTAATTTTATAATAGGAACCTTTTAGTTCGAGGGAGTCATAGGAAGCACTCAGTGGATATTCATTTTTGAAATTCTGCTATAATCTGAACCTAATGCTATTTTAAATAGTTATTTCACTTCAAATGAAAGCCTAGGTATATTAGACCATTTGAAATATCCCTAGCCTAGAGAAACATCGTGCATTGGATATTGTCATGTTCTTCCATACCCTAGAATAAAATCTAGGATTTTGATTCATCTAATTACCATTCTTATAGCCTCACTCAAACCATCTAGACCTAAGTTTAAGGCATCTAGATCTCTAAATGATCCTTCACAGAAGATGTGAATATCATTCGTAAAAGGAAGATTTCAAAGTGTCAATTGATATCGTAGAGAGATTCCTTTGAAGAGAAGACGAGAAAGAGCATTATTTATAACTTTATTGATACATTCTACCACCATCACAAAAAACAGAGTATAAACAAGGAATCCTTGTCACAACCCTTCACTTGAAGTGAAAATAGGTGAAGTTACACTGTTCATAATTAGTGAAAAATAGGCTAAGGAGATGAAACAAACGATCCTAGCTACAAACAAGTGGTGAAAGCCAAAATGTAGTAGAAGCAGTCTTATATATAACCAGTTTACCCTATCTAATTCCTTGATAAATGCCCATTCAGACAATTGATTGCCACTATCAATAATGTGGAGTCCCTCTTGTGCTAGACTAATTGCATCATGTATTTTATGACCCTTGAGGAGCCCAAATTATTTACAACCTATGTTGTTTCAAAGATTTTTTTTAAGAACTAGGCTAAGATTTTAGGTATGATCTTGTATATGGTGTTGCAAAGAAAGACAGGTCTATAGTGATCAATGGAGGAGGGTTTTATACCTTTGATATAAGGGAAATGAAATTAGTATTGAAAGGATCTAAAATATTCACTCTAGATCTAGAGTATTCCACCACTTCCAGGAGATCCCCTCCAATAAATTTGAAGTAGCCAATATATAATTCGATAGTAAGGCCATCCAACCTATGACATTTTTCTTTTTGGAAGTTACGAATGGTGGATCCAAGCTCCTCCATTGAAATTTCCTCCTTTAGAGCCTCATTGTATTCTTCATCCACAAAATGAGGAAAATATGTTGGCCCTCTTAGAATATGGTTTAGGTTTCGTTGTCCACCCCCTCTATACAGATTCACAAAATAATTAGTACCTTCTTAAGTAATCTCTTGGAAGGTGGAAGATTAGGAACCATCCTCCTTAACTATATACCAAATTGTATTGATGGATTTAATGTCATTTACATAGTGATGGAAGAATTTAGTGGTTTAATTTCATACTTGAATCAAGATGGCTCTTATTTTCATCCTCCAATCCTTGTCTAGGTAAATTTTTCACTTATGGACTTCCAACAATTTTACTTCTTCAAGTTGTTCCTTTTTGAGCACTCCAAGTCACTCTCCTTCTCGAAGTGACCCATGCATAGCTTTTACGACCTATATAGAAACTTGGGGTTTGATTCATGTCATTGATTTTCCAAGGTGATGGCAGTTACTCCTTCCCTTTTTAAATTTCATTGAAATTGTAGAAGGGAAGGTTCTCAGTCATTTTTAGAATGAGGGATCCATACATTTCTTATATCTTGTAGGATAGATGGATCCTTGAGCCAATGAGGGTTTAATTTAAATATATTGGCATGCTTTGGAGGAGCTTGAGTAATATCAAAGAGAATGAAACAATGGTATAAGCTTCACCTTGAAATAATCTATTGTCACAGTTTGAATCTTTCATCTGCCCATTATCTCGGAATGACAAATTGATTAAGCCCCTAGGAAATCCTTTCGTATATGGCCCTATTATATCACCATGTATGAAGAATATTTGTAGGATGAATATCTAAAGGAATAACCTAATATATCTCACATGAAAAAAATCATTTAAGGGATTAATCTTGGTAACAAAGCTCCAAACTTCCCTTCACCCAAGTAAAAAATTTAGATTTCCCCCAGGGATCAATGGATTTCACAGGATGATTGGAAGAGAAAAAATAGTTTACCAAAATTGTTCCATTTTCTTTAAGGGTCCATATATGTTTAAAAATAAAAACTCAAGGACTAGGTGTAGAGACAAAAAATAAATATTTAAAGATCTATGGGGTGACGAAGGTAACTAAAATCTATGTTCATCTATCCAGAAGCAAGCGTACAAGAACTCCTATTCGCATATCGGGAAGAGAATGCCAACCCACAAAAAGGGTGCACGAGGGAAGATTCCTATGTCCCCTCCATGATTATTTCATGAAGTAGTAAAACATTCAACAAATTATTTTTAATGAGCCTCCTCAACACTATTCTCTCGATAGGATTTGATGGGTCTATAGTTTAAAACATAAATTAAGTTCTGCAACCATCCTTTAGCACATTAAACCTCTATTTTTGCAATAGATAATTTATTTTTAACTTTAATATATTCGTTAGGAAGGCTTCTGAATAATTGAATATTTGTGCCTAATATTATTTATTTTTTGTGGAATATTATGAGAATATTGGGAAAATTACGAACAGTTGGAGGAGGAGATAATTTAGGGACTTGTTCCCTACAACTAGAGGATCAATAATAAATAACAAGTCAACAAGATATTATGGAATTAGGGCACAAATTGTGGAACTCCAATGATCGAGTAAATCTAGGAGTGTGTTCCACTAATCAAGGGAGCAGATCCACCAATCAATGGAGCAGATCCACTAATCAAGGGATTTTGGTAGGGAAAGCTTCCTCCATTCATGTGAATGACTCTTAATCATCTTTTATAAGTATCAACTACAATTTTCCTCTAGGGAATGATTGAGAAAATCTAGGAATGCGTTCACTGTCATTTAATGCAAATTCCTAGTATTGGGGACTAGATCCACTAATCAAGGGATTTTGGTGGGGAAAACTTCCTCCATTCATGGGGAATGATTCCTAATCATTTTGTATAAGTACCAAGTCAAATGTGCCTCTAGGGGTATATTTTCATTAGTGTTATTGTGGAGAGAGCTTGTATTTTCACAGCTCCATTGTAATTTCTTCCAGGGATGTAATTCTTTTGATGAAAATAATGTGTATTTGTGTCATGTTCAGCTCTAAATATTGTTCTCCTGCATAGGACTGAGATTCCATGGGCTTGGTCATCCTAAGAGCCTCAAAACCCTTTTGTATCATTTTATTTCATTCTTTTCATTGCTTATTCACATGCATCTCTAGTTTTTATTTCTTTATATTTCTACATTTATTATTAATGATTTCTTGTTGTAGGATTGAGTTAAATGGTTCATGTAACTTCTTTTGTAGGATAACAAGTACTATTTCATCCTTGGATAATATTTGGAAGTTCGTAATAATCATTGAATCTTGGATTAGTCTTCTTATTCCCAAATCTAGATTGTTGGACCTCCTTTTTACTGAAGAACAATAAATTTCTGCTATTTTTTAGAGCATGATAACAAGCTTCAATCAACTTGATTCCACTTGTATTATATCAATAAATAATTATATTTCTTAACAAAAATTACCCCATTTAATATGCACTTTATTTGGTTAGGCATTTTTAAAGATTTACTAGCTCACCAGTTCTCGAATTTCTAGATTTTCGACTAGTAATGCTTTTTATTTTTTTTGCATGGGTTAACAGAGATGTGTTTGAATGCTTCCACTTGGAATAGGAACCCAAGACATCATAGTTAATAAAAAAAATTGTCCCATCCAATATGGATTTGATTTTCTTCGTCATTAAACCCTCACCAATTTCATTATTTCACAAGGAAACTTCTTCAAACTTTTTGAGCAAATCCATCCAACTCACAACTTTGGTTTTGAGTTCTGAGTGATCATAGGAATTTTCCCACTCCATTCCACTCATCACACACCTTTCCTAGGCCTCCCATCACCTCCAGCACCTCAAATGTTTCTCTCAGTTGTATCCTATAGGTTCACTGTAATTCCTACAGGATCATCATGTAGGTTTCTAGTACATCCTCTACGTTTTCCAGAAATCACGTGTTTTGAGGCTGAATTGAGAGAAAACCTCTAGGATGTGACCAAAACGCCCCCAAGGGTCTCCCACACCATCAAACCATATCCTAACCCTTCCATCCAACCTAAAACATCCTTAATTCAACTGCCACATTGCCAAAAGAAATTAGTTTGCATACTTGATTTTGCATGAGAAGAGAAAAAGACAAACATATTTATTTCAGTCCCTTTACTTGAAAATTAGTGATTTTTGATGCTTCTTACTTCCATGCCTAGATAGTAGCATTTGGTTCATGATAATTTAGCATTATTTCAAACAATAGTTTCTTCAAAGCTAACTAGGAAATTGTGTGATTTGGGATTGAATTTCTGTCTCTTTCCTTGTACTTTGTTTCTTGCAATAGGTTAAGGTTCCATTTTCAACATTTCATTTTCTCATATTATCTTAGCATTGGACTTCAGAACATGGACTCCGTTACATCATGACAACAAAGGAAGGACACATTGCATTCCGTACATAGAGTGTTGTCACCTCTTAAGTTTGTAAGAACCCCAGGTTGATAATCAAAGTCGGTAGCCTTGGGAGTTGCAAAATTCTTGTTGCAATACCAAGGCTCATCTCTTTTTGGCACTGTCGCTAGGGATGTGTCAAAGTATGCATTATTTTCTTCCTTAGTTGATATAATTTGTTTAGTTTTTGCAAGAACAAAAAAACTATTTTCATTAGGCCTATTTAATTTCAAAAGTAGAAAATTGCATTGCATTATAGTTATCATTCAATCATAAGAACAAAAACAAAAGTCTCTAACACCAACCCACCCCTCTTTTGATCACATGGTGTAGTGAGAGCCATATCACCATTCACTTTTGCAGGTCAAAGAAGAAGATGGCGAAGAATGTAGAAGAACTTGATGATGATGATGACAATGAGGAAGATCCTACCAGATTTTCCATTCAAGATATTGATGGAAGTGTGCACATGAACAACATCCTGTTAGGCCCCTATACTACTAGTGTAACCCCTTATTATTATTATTACAACCCCCTTATTATATTGATGTACCCATGTAGTGCCCATATTGTTACTATTGTACCCTATAGAAGCCCACTATTGTTACTATTGTGGCATTACATTATTATTGTTATGTAGGCTCTGATTATATAATGACCCCTTATACTCCTATATATAGAAAGGAGGTCTTTTCATTTGTATCATCCAAGAATTATTCATTTATGTAATGTAAAGGAGGTT